>DWUN01003394.1:0-12102 GCA_018249975.1 Passova gellias
CATTAAATAGTGGAGAAATACTGTTATAGTTTATATGGCAGAACAACGTTTGCCGGGTCAGCTAGTTATTTATAAATGACATTCATAAAAGTTGCTTATTAATAATAAAATTGCGTTTGTGAGCGAGGTTAACCTTGCCTAGTCATTGGTTTGGGAATTCTAGAAACTTCCAAAGACGCTTTATAAGCAAGTGAACATTAGATCTTAGATCCTTATCTGAAACAACTGAAAGACGTCCTGAGTCCTCCATTCAGGTTTTTGCGGTCTATACAACGTTTGTGCAAATCAACGCCTTTGTATTTAATTTTTATTAAGTTAAAATTAACGTATTAAGTAGAGTATTCAAAGTATTGTAAAATCAAATATTATGAAATTTAATTTTGTTGAGTTATTGCGGAGGATGTGATTCTCCTTGAATTTTTATGCAGGAATAGATAAACCATCTAGTAGATTACCATACCGGTCAATGTATGGTTCCGGGTGTATAACTCATTAATGTATAACTTAACTTGTATTTCTTTTAGGTCGTATTTTGTATAATATGAATGTATTTTTTATTTCGCAGGAACTTGATTTAGTTGATTGCTGTAAAATTCGTAAACCAGTCTAGTAAATATTTCCGTTACGTCGATGCATGCAATGATATTAATGGACAATCTGACTTATTTTGTACTCAGACGGGGAAAATGGGATAATTTTAATTGTATTATGTTGCAAGAGATAGACTGAACTCTGTATTCTGTTCCACATTATAAAAAGACTGATTAGCAAAAAATATGTTGAAGCATGTTGAAATTTTCAAAAGATATATTTTCATGGTCACATTGAAAGGCTTTTAAAACGGGAAAAATTATAATCTGATTATTTTTAGATAGAGTCAAAAATATCTGTGGT
The DNA here is from genome assembly GCA_018249975.1 of Passova gellias. NCBI lineage: Eukaryota > Metazoa > Arthropoda > Insecta > Lepidoptera > Hesperiidae > Passova > Passova gellias. Next base: position 895 of record DWUN01003394.1, read on the forward strand.
GGTATTACTTCCGGTTTTATTTTCTCAGTTACGGATTTATGTATGTCGATTGTAGCGCCATCTATGCACGGTGTTAGAAAACCTACACATTTGTGTTGAGTATGATAATGTTTCAAATCGACTACAGAGGTCGCTACTTTTGTATCTGACAAAAAAATTATACTCGAAATCCTTTTTCTGTTTGTTTAAAGATAAGTTATTTTATTGTCAATTATCGATCTAATTAATGTATTAAAAAAACAATTTTAATAATAATATGTAAAGTGAATAAATGTTTAAATAAAATTAATAAAGATTTGAAGTCCTAACCTTTTGTTGGTATATGTATCGTAAATTTGTCAATACTTTCGACTGGGAGCGTGGCGTCTCCTGTAATCCGGCTACTCGGAGGTCGGGACCGGAGGATGGTTTGAGGTCGGGAGTCCTGGTGCTGTGTGGCACATGTTGACTGGACGTCCACACTAAGCCTGGTATTAATATGGATCCCCCGGAGGAGTCTGGGGGATGCAGGTTAACTAAGGAGGGGCGAACCGGGCCAGAGGGGAAACCCAGCAGCCAAAAGTCCCCGTATCGGGCAGTAGTGGGATAGCGGCCGGGAGTGGGCGCTCAGTATCAGCCCGACCAATACAATCAGACCCGTTTCTTTTGGCAAATTTTTATTTAAGTATTTCATTTCTTTATTTGCTTCTGACACTAATGTTTTACATGCATTCTTTATTTGCTTCTGACACTAATGTTTTACATGCATTGTACTGTATTGTAATGTAACATTATTGAATCTACATCACATATTATTTTACAAATTATTATGAATACAATGATTTCATTACATACTTACATATCGACTTGTTTTAATATCTAATCATTCTAATACTCATAATTTACATCATATTAGACAGTAAGCAATTCGTGTTCGTCGATAGATTATTTCGTACTCAGCCTTATTCTGCTTAATAGTCGTAAAACTATATAACATACATCTAGGCACGCTTTTTCCAGTAGAGGTTGGCAGAGATTAAGGATCTCGGGAGGTTACTCTCTTGAGAAACTATTTCCAAAGGTTAAGAGTAGATGTTTATAAAGTACTAAAACTGTGATAAATGATATGCTGCCTTCAAGTGCTTATTGTTTACTTGCGATTTAGAGATATCTAATACAATGTCTGCAGACTTTTGTTGTAAAATAGGTATTGTGGTAAGCAAAGTTGCTATTACAGTAAAATGTATTTGCAACGTTGTTAAAAATGTTCACTAGTACATATATTACTAATGGACAAATGATTAAATAAATATTATTTTGTCTTGTAAATTGGATGTGAAGATGATAGACTTTTAAGAACATGATAAGAGCAAAAAATTCAATTACCTTTTTGTTTGAAACATTTTTGTTTCGGCCTGTTTTAAACTTTATAACAAAAGTGCCTACTATTTTCTTATCAAATAACATTCTCAGAGTACAAAGGGGCCTTTTATTGTATTGAAAAAAGGTTGTTGGGAGCTATGAAATTATAGAAGTAATTGTGTTAAAGAATCAATTCAACATTCGTTTGCTTATTACATAAACCCAGTTTGGTTTTAATATACACCCTAATCTCTCTGTAATTGTTTTATTGCTATGTACTTAGGTTATCTGGATGTCTTCGCAACTTTTGCGCCTAATACGCCTATAGCATATCTTGTATGTAAATACTTCTACATGTAATATTATCTGCAAAATGTCGTATGCTATAAAGACGCCCCTTTGTTAACAAATAAAAAACTAAATAAGGCGTTTTAAGGCCAGTGTGCCTTAAATGTGAGTAATAATTATATTATAATTAATTATTATTACTAATTATTAATTAGTAAGGTGAATATTAAAGAACAACAAATAAATTGTTTTAGCACATTATTTCGGCTCCATTTATTACATCTTAGACAAATGACTATCGCATATCTAACACTTAGATTGCGCCCATTAAGTATCCCGTATCAGTTTTCGTTCTTCCCTGAATTATTTGGTACAATAGCCCTATTGTGTTCTGATACTTCAAAAATCGCACAGTCAGACACATTTATACATATTGTTAGATACTAAGTCGAAGGCTGGGCCGATGACTTATTGAACGGGTTGTATGAGTATGTCCATTTTCTCCTCTTTTTTCTCGCTAGCCGCCGACATCTCCATCATTTCTTCGTTGCGTTTCATGTCGTCCACTTCGTTTCCAATTCTCATGTCTTTCTCATCTGCTTGTTTTAGGGGCATCTCGGCGGCTATCGGTTCCGCTGACATTTCCGGGACCGCGGAACGCTCTTGTGGTACTTCCGGTTTCGCTGCGGGCACTGCTGTATCCTGAAATAAGTTTATTGGTTATTTTATGGAGTAAATTAGTCATGTTTAGTGTAATTATCTGTTTTTTAATGGTTGTTTTGTTTTTTTTTTTTTCATTTTTTGTAACGTCTGCTACAATTTTTTGCATCGTCAAGGGTTGATATTATGATATCCTTTGTTAAAATATCAAGAAAGGGTAAATAAATTTTCTTGAAAAATCCATTTCGTTACGTTTTGAGAAAATCTGATTTTGTTAGCTATCTACATATATTATAACTTACCTCTACAGGAGAAACCACGACATTCGCGTTGTTATCATTGGCAATTGGCGCAACCACTGCGCTCTTTTCTTGCTCGTCGTCGACATCGGAAATCTTGGCATCCATATTTACAGGTATGGGAAGTATAGAACAATCATCCTGGTTCGTTTTCACGAAGAACGTTCTGGAAATCTTGTAGCGGTCGAGCACTGCATAGGCGCCTTGCATCACCATTGATGGCGCTAGTCTTTCGCGTGTCAGGATCCAAGCATTTTCTGTTACAAAATACACTTGTTATAGATAACAATTTACATATCTAAAAACTTTATTACATGGTTGGCTTTGTGAGTAGTAAGTAACGTAATTTGACGATTCATGAACATATTCTTTGAAGATTTTTATGAAGATATAGTTGATAGGTTTTTGAAAACGAAAGGTTTCTGCCTACCCTTAGTACCTCAGTGCCAAATGTCATCAAACCTGACGTATTTCATCTATATTTTATAAACAGGCTTGCTATATTACTAATAGGACTTACGGATATGCACAGGCCCGATGCCGCTGCAAGACCACATCACAGCGTAGGTGTCGTAGTCGGTGTCGAGAATGCTGAACTCGTTGTCATACGGCACCGGCAGCGAGGAGTACTTGACAATCATGCGGCCCTCGCCTTCGCGGCCGATCATTTGCAACGAGCCATCCATCACGCGCTTCAAGCCGGTTCTGATAAAGACAGTAATCAACCAATAGAAAATGTAAAGAAATAAATTGCAGTAAGTAACAAATTTTCTTCGGATGTTATGGAACTGGCAAATGATATAAGTGATAGGTAACTTAAATGGCAGTAAGTAACAAAGTTTTTTTACATCGCATGGAACCTGATGGATGTACGAATAATTGGTGAGAAACTTCGTAATTATCGGCGTATATCCTGAGGGATAGAAAACGTAGAAGATAAAAACAACAACTACTTACAAGGAGTTGGTGATTTCATTGGAGACAAGGATCCTGCCTTCAGGCGTGCTCAGGTACTTGGTGGTAACGCAACGGCTGCCCAATTCGCTGACAGTGAAATAGCGCTCCGCCTCGTACCAGTCGCCCAAGAAACGGTTGATGTTGAAGTTAGCCATCGGCTGCTTGCAAATAAAAATTATTTAGATGATACATCTTATTCAAATATGGTCAATTTCAAATCTTCCTAAGCAACAAATGTAAGAATACCTAATAATACTCTATACAACGTAATAATTACGACTGTATAAGATAATAGAAAAATACGTAGGGATGCTAAGCAAATACTTATAGAATGCCCAATGATTTGGCGAAATTAAATTACTAAATAGTTAATTATAGCAAAAATACTATGATGATAAAGAAAAACGGAAATATAAGAAGTTTGGTCTTATGCAAAGACATTAATTTAACCGCAATGTGAGCGAATAAGCTAATGAAACGAATTCTATGTCATAATTATATTATTAAGAATAATGTTGCAAATTTTGGTTCTAAAACTATAAATATTTTCACTCTTTTTAACCTCATCCTCTCTAAGACTGTTACCATTGTGCCTACAACTTTGATGGAATAAAAGCAGGCCAATCAATAGAAGCTCTGAACTCGATCAGTATGAATAGTAATGATTCAAAAGTCGTCGAAGTCATCGAACGAGGACCGGTCTCTACCGTTGCAGGTTATGTAAGCCGCTTAAGGTCACACATGATACGTTCTGCGAGGTCAAGGACGGCTTCTGTTATGTTCTAATTTAAATACGTTTGGCTTAGTTAAACTTCCGCGGAATATTTTACTCTGTACACGGATGAGTATCAATATAATACGAGTAGTAACGTTTGAAGATGGGTTATTTTCTCGAAATCAGGTGCAATTTTAAACTTCCATCATTATCTTGTACGGATTAGTATTGGCTGCACTTAGAAATTAAGAACGCCGGCGATGGTGAGTTTAGTTGGATGATAGAATTTACTGCAATTTAAGTGACACAGCCTACAATAGACCTCTGTTATCAATATGGTGTCAATATGATTGAAAATTTTAGCTACACAGATCAGAATTAACTTAGTTAATAGTAATTGATATTAATACTATAGTATAAGATTAACTGTATATTTTTTTTCAATTTTACCATCTATCGTTTTTAAAATAATTTCGAATTATTGATTTATAATGGAATCATAAGTCGATCTAGTATTTACAGCAAGCAAATTTTCTGATCAAACATTTCTTTTCTACTGGTATCCAAAACACATTTAGATTAATGCGGCGAGTAAATTTATGGTTACTGTCAAGTTCAAATAATACAAATTATTGTTGTACCGTGTATAATTTTCAGTTTGTGTATTTACACAAATTAACTTTGTGACATGTAACAATATCAAACATGTTCGGAACTCACCTGATAGTCGGGGCACCATCCCAGGGACGGGATCTGCGCAGACGCGGTCGCGATCAACAGGAGGACGGGGAAGCGCCACATGTTCGTTCCGGGATAGCCGTCGAGAGGAGCCCGCACGGGAATGAAGTCCCAAGTCCCGGCACACGCTTTTAAACCCTCTGAAATGCAAACCGGTCGCGCAAACGCATCTATTAGAACACCTTATCTAGCCAGACTTATGGAGACAGAGGTAATGAATTTTGCAACGAACCTTGTTAGGTGCGAGCCCTTAGTACATACTTGTGTGTTAATGGGTTTGCATTGTTTGTACGTTTTTTGTCTTGCACATTGAGAATGTACCAGGGACGTCTCTCGGACTGGGACCTCCAGTTTGTTTGTCTAAGAATAGAGGAAGGTCGTTTTGAAAATTGGTTTTACTGTATGTAATGTATATGGAGAAAATATATTATTTATTGTGCTTCAATGTCTCAGTACTTATAATGATTAAAGAGCAACACTCAACATAATCTCGTATTCGGGAAGAGAAATGGTTTAACAGTGTAGTTCTTGAGGCAGGACTGCGGCGACCTGGCCTTTTAAATTTGAGGTAGTCTTTCGGTATCGCTATAAAGAACAGTAGCGCTAACTACAGATGCCAATATTGACAAGTGTCAAATTCGTCAACTGCCAGTATCCAGCGTAATCTAATAATGGTAAAATATTTTGACCGAGCTTTGTCCCGCGTTACCTGCGTAAATCCCAATCCCATGGGAATTTCGAGGTTAAAAGTAAGTATCCTATAAATTGCCCTACAACCTCATCTACTTTCCAGTCAAAGTTCCATTTAAATCGGTTCAGCCGTTACCGAGATTATCTCGGACGAACAGAAAGAGAGACAGACATTAATTTAAAAAGTTTTTTTTTTGTTTTAGTGTTTTGTAAACACATGTAAACAATTATTTTGGAATCACAGACAGACAATTCAATTTAATTTATACGTATGCGCCAATGGTGATGGACAATAACGTGTGACATCAAAAACGTTAGTGCTACTTGTTACCTGATCAAATCCCATAAAACCGATTCTATAAACAGAAGAGTCACCATGACGAATGCGTGTGAGTTATGGTGATAATTAGCGTTCAGTGCTATGGTGGAGAACACGAAAGATGAGTTTCGGAATGTTCCCAGAGTATGTACAGGTTGCAAAAAGATGTGAACCATCTGCCTCCTTACCGGTTCCACGCCGTCTTACGACTGTCTTATCTTTTTATTTTCTATCTTTCCCGTCTATTTTTAACCCTGTGTATGTGCGGGGCTATTTAAGCCCGCATTCTGTTTACTTTAAGCGAGTGCTGTTTAACTTTTGTGGAACCGTCTATGTATAATTAAAGCGGGCTGGTAAGTTAGCCATTACTTGGCCATTACTCGACCAGTAACGTATGTTGGTAGCGTATTGTTGTATGAAGTGTATCATAAGCATTAGAATATGTATTAGCAAAGTATCTATCGGCGAGCAATCCTCGCTTTTGTATCTATATGTATTTATTGTAAGGCTCGAAGAGTAAAATAAAAAAGGTCGATATAATGTACGATACTCACCAAATCCGTCCAATATTGCGAACGCTCGGTTACTTCTGCCGAAGTATTTGAGTGCAGGGCTCCGTTCGGGCATAACGTAACAGGTAACGTTACGTTGCCAAACTCATGTAACTAGTCTGTATTAGCACGTTATAGTGTGGCCGTGCACACGCTATAGGCCAGTGTTTCCCAATGTGGGGCCCACGTCCCACAGGGCGGCAATTTGATTGTTAAGGGGGGCAATTTAAAAATGGCCATTTATATTTCTTAATATAATAGGACAAGTTTTAAAGGTTAAAAATTATGTATGGGGAGCATAAAAATTTTAGAAATTTGAAGGTGGGCATGACCTAAAAAAGAAATTTTAAGGTGGGGCATGGTATAAAAAAGAAATTTTAAGGTGGGGCATGGCCTAAAAAAGAAATTTTAAGGTGGGGCATGGCCTAAAAAAGAAATTTTAAGGTGGGGCATGGCCTAAAAAAGGTTGGGAAACACTGCTATAGGCTATAGTGGACCGTTCTACTATAGCCCGAAAGGCACACAAAGCCGTATTAAGATTACTAAAATATGACCTTAATTGAGTGCATGTATGTACCTTATAATGAATAGAACAATTTGAATTTGAATTTGAGTGCCTTCCGCTGTACTCGTTGTCTAATGGTTAGAGATCCGACTGCTAAACCAGATGTCGTGGGTTCGCCTACCTCTCAGAACAAACATTCGGTGATGAGCTCGTGCATGACTTTCAATTGTGGCACGCACGTCTGACCGTGAAGTAAAACATAGTGTAGAGACCTGCACACCTAGAGTTTTTTTTCAAAATTTATAATGTTTCTGCGGTGTACTTTATTTTGTGAAAGACTGATTTATATGAATACTAGCTTTGCCCGCGGCTTCGCCCGCCTGGAAATCACTGTGACACAAAGTTTTCTTTTTCAACGTTGCGACATTTTCATAAAACAATGACATTCCTGGAAAAACTAAAAAAAAGGTCGAGAAAAAAGTAGCCTATGTTCACCCCAAGACCCTCAAGTATCTCTATATGAAATTTCATCACAATCGGTTGAGCGGTTTAGTCGTAATGACATCACAGACAGACAGACAGACAGACAGACAGACCGACAGACAGAGTTACTTTCGCATTTATAATATTAGTATGGATAGGTGTGTTATAACATAATTGTTTAATTGTCATATAAATTGCCTAATGTGTACGTATGGCGAAATATCTATAATTTGTTTTTTTTTCTTATCTCAAAACGTATTCGATATTACATCTCGGTACCTATCTAGGAATTCCTACGTGTTTCAAGCGGTTTACAATACTACAAGTAAAAAGCTCAAAATAATGTTTCTTCTTCCACATTGTCTCTTGTCTAGATGCATGAGAAGCTCACTAATAACGTAATGTTTGTCTTGAGCCACGTACGTCGCTCTTAAAACTTAGGAATATATATATATATTTTATGCGTTCGTAGATATTAATTGATACTTTTATAACAAGTATAGATAGGTACCCATATCATCTTAGTTAGGGATATCTGATGTTATTTTTATATAAAGCATTGGCTAGCATTCGACCACAATGCAGCCGGATTGAAGGGGATGGCGTGCGGCCTATCAGTCTACGTAAAGGTCCCAGGTACCAATTTTAGGGCTCTACAGCCGCGGGCAGGGTGACGTTCAAAAATAAACAAGAACGGCGTGTGTAACTAAAATATTCTCATTATTTAATTTACTACGATAAGAACACATTTTTTTTACAGAATGTTAACGTTCTAAGCAATATCTACAAAAAAAAAATTGTACACTATGTGAAAACTTAAGAAGTACTTTTTAATTTACATTTAACAGAGAAAATCAATATTCAATTTCAACAAGGTTAAGTTAAGCTTTCATTATACTTACGAGCTAATTATTTACAATAATCCTTAACAACGTCATGATTTATACAAAAATATTTCGATTCGACAGACAGACAGACAGACAGACAGACTGACAGACAGGTAGACAGTGTCATTGTGTTTCTTCGTTTGTTTTGTTTAATCGGAATGATATAGTTTACGATTAATAAATTCCTATAACATATACACTAGTTGTGGGAACACATGTATTGTTGTATATTTACATTATACATTTTTAGTATCTATTATACACTTCTTTTAGTTAAGAACTGATTTAGTGTTTCAAGTATAGTAGATTGTTATGTTGTTGGCACGCGGGAGTGAAAAACCTTTATGTACATCACACAGTGCCTCGCGTTGAAACAATTTTGTCGCCTCAACGGAGGCAGTCTTATGTGGTTTATAGATTGTTTATACACGATCAGAAATTATATAACTTGACTTGTGCATTTCGTCAAAGGTCAGTGAACTTTGCTGTGTCATTTCTGAATTACGCGTCTAAGTAGCATTATAACAAGTCTTTCGCTGAATAGTTGAGATATTGCACTTCTTCGTTACAAACCAAATCTTGATACATAACTCAGAATCTTTCCAATTTGTAACGTATAAAAATGGAAAATATTAAAATTCAATTTAGTTAATGTGATAATAGATATATGTGTTTACGTGAGTATGTCATTCTCATTTAATTTATGAAATCAAAAATATTTATCATTTATTATTATAATGTTTTGGACAGTGTTAAAGAAGTGCATTTTTCATAATGATTGTTATGGAAGACTTTCCAAGTATATTTTAGTTGTGAAATCAAATTATATTGAACTGCACTGACACTGTGATAATTGATCAAATTTAATGTAAATACCGTATTATACATAACTTTCTATATAATTTTATTTGTATTTTGAAGATAACGTTCGATTTTCAAAGTTTTATTACGAAATTTCATAGAATTTAATTTCTATGCAATCCCGATTTAGGTCCATTTGTACACTATTCATTATTTTATACTATCACGCCAGGTCCCTATCGGGGTAGGCAGAAAGCACCGAACGCCGAACATGTATACATATGTAATTATATTGAACAAAGCCGACGAAGAAACACAAATAAAAGGTAATAAGTAAGTAATAAGAATTGTGAGTTGCATTACAAATTATTATTTTTACGCTTAAGGCAACCGCGGCTCGCCGCCGAAATATCACAACAAATCTTATGTACTAAGGAAGTGTTTCAAAACGACTTTCACTAATTGTCCCACCGCGAACGAGTAAGCTGCGAGCGATAAACTATATTCCATAAGAATAGACAGGCCAAGGATGTATTTAAAATTTGGCTACTACTTTTCGAAGTCTGAATAATTGCGTAAAATGGAAGTCGTTGCAGAAGACAAGAGCGAGTTACATTGTGAGTTTATCGATAATTGAATACAAATTATTAATTATTACATTTTAACTCACTCTTCACATTTGTACTGTATTTGCGTTCTTTTTCTTGTATAACTGTCAGAGCTTTTATAGATAATGTAAGTGATTTTTGTTATTGTATTGTTGAATTCGCGATTTGCTTCTCGTCGGTGGTGGGATAAGTCCCTAATATCTACGGTTTGTTCGAGTTTACGTTTTACGTATTAATTGGCAGCAATATAATATTTTTTTATTGGACGATTTTGTCGTGCGGTGTCCACTTAGCCTAACACCTATTTACAAGTATATATAAAAAAAGTTCGAAAATATGGAAAACGCGATGGAAGACAGCGTTCTCATTGCGCCTTATTACAATAACAAAAACGTTTTATCACATAGATATTATCTAAGGATACGACGAAATCACAATGCTTAAGATTAAGTTGTTCCCCAATTACAAAATACGTCAATACGCGACGTTCAAAAAAAAACACAAAAATAAAACAAAAAAAAATCAGGTATAACGATAGGTAACGTTCGAAAGAAAACATTAAAGCGATACGACAATTTTGTCAATTGTTATTATTATTATTCTAAGTTTTGAACAACTCGCTGGTAACTTTAGTTTTATTAAATTACAAAACACATTCTGCGTAGATATCACGTGAAATATAGAAAAAAGTTGAAATTTTTTTATTGCGTACGACATTAATAATATTCTAATCGGTACAATATGAGTATTAAAACACGTAATATGTTACTGTCTATTGGATTAAACTTCATGTGACGAATCGTATATAAAACTACATTGCGGCAGGCGACTACAAGTGTAGCGATCTTAAAATTGAACGAAATTCAACGTCCAGTTTTAATTATAAATAACAGTTTAAAAATAACTGGCCTTGATCGTGTGCTCAAAAAAGCTTGAAAGTTCATTCGAACTACAGTACTGATAACATATCCACTTCACAATAATGCCTGATAAGGTTCACATTAATACTAAGATAGTAAAATATTAAAAAAATAGAAAGACTACAATAACAGCTCGCAGTGGAATCACGGAAGTGGTTAAGGAGAAGAAAACAGTTAATAATTACAGTCATGAGATTATTAAATTGGTACCTAAATACGTTAAGTTTAACAAATCAAAATCATTTCAGGTCCCTATAATTTCTCTTAATTGTATACACCAAAACATCTTTCATGCTTTATAAATCTTTGGTGCTCATCCACATCGCAATAATATTCGGCACGAACGAACTGAATTATTAAATGATTAATATATTACGAACACATTTTACATTTACTTTAGAAGTTACATACATACATACATGTTAAAACCTAATATTGAGATTTTA
>DWUN01003395.1:0-12102 GCA_018249975.1 Passova gellias
TGGGCGGCAGTGGCCACCCGTGACTGCTGCTTGCTCGTTCACTACTCTCATAAGGTAAAAAAAAAAAAAAAAAAATTGTAGACTTACGTCAGCACATGATAAACATAATAACTAACACAAACATAATAAAAAAAAATTCAAAATATGTACATAAAAAAAAATAGAATACTATAATGGAAACAAAAGAACAAAAAATGACAACAATCAGATAATAATAGAAAAAAAAGTACGGCGTGGTATGAGAGACCGAGGCGTCGTCTCGTTTCAGGCGACGCTGCTCGTTGCGGCGCTTGTACCCGGCTATATCCGGGAATCCGTTTTCGTTTCACTAATTATTTAGCATCTTTAAATACAAATAACTAACCGATTGATACGAATTGACTACTTTATTAGACTATTTATTTATTATTTTATTTTCATTTATTCTAAATCGTAGGTACACTAAAAAAATTCTATTCTATTCTATTCTAGGTACATACATACATACATTCAATGAAGGTCATGTTTTAGTCATCTTACTACAGCTTTGTGTGCCCTTCAGGCTATACTAGACGGGGGAAAACAAGCTGGCGAAAAAAAAGTCCAAGCACTCTTTAGAATAACAAAAAAATTTAATATGTATTAGGCATGTTGCAGTATGGCTTTAGTCCGTTCAAATTATCTATGAAGCTCTTCCAGTATCTGTATATCTGTTAGACAAAGTTCTAGCCGCTGGGGCACCTCACCTCGCAATCAGAACGAAGATAATAATTACATTTAGCGTTGCACAAGCGCACCGTTTACATTAACAATATTAGTTTATTCACTCTTTATTACTTACGCTAATAAGTTTATATTAGGATGAAGGCCGAATTTTTAACTCTTCGCAAATTCACTCGAGGGACCGAGTAGTTGTTCTGCTACTCGGTATACTCGGCGCGTTTCTTGGCTCGTGGCCGAATAGCTCGGTTCCGCAGCCGAGTAGGTGCCAACTTCCTGCCGCGTGTATGGCTAGCAATATAGAATATTCTCTCTTCTCTATAGAGAGAAGAGAACAGAAGAGAACATCTGCAGATGCTTCACATCAAAATCTGTCTGTTTAAGCCTATACTAAATAATTCAGCCGAATACGCGGCATGGCTGAAATGAAACCGAGTCAAACGAATAAAAATTCGGTTACTCGGCATAACTTGTATTCGGTCCATTTCTAAGTTATTGTTACTCATATATCGCAAACAAGAACAATACTTCATTCTGTAGGCACGTAGGTATAACTTAACAAAAGTCGTCATATTTTCTTTTTCTTTTCAGCCAAGATTCGCGACGTTGTTACAGCAGTTGATTCCAATCACTCCATTTACTAAGAGCAGAGGTTAACGCCTCGAAGACAAAGAATCCATCCGCGCACGCAAAATATCACAATTTATTTGTATACACAAGTGTTATTGAACATAAAATATTTTTCGTTTCCAAACGAGATGGGATACAATTCGAATCGATTGACCGACCAGTTCGAAATTTAAAATATTATGTTAGTAATAATAATAATAATTCCTTTTCAGTTTAAATTTGAAAATGGAACGGAATTTATAAACGGAAAGAATAATGAGGATATGCTTACATTTAATTAAAAGACGATTTTTGGTCAAAATTTCATATCAAAACAACTAAAGTATAGGTATAGGATTTATTTGCCGAACGTTACTGAAAACGTCGTGAAAATATTACGTAACAAGAAATTATTGTACATAAACTTGCGCGTTCTTTATGCAGAGATAAACAGACACAAGCATGACGTTCCGTGACTTTGAAATACTCGTAATGTGAATGTGAATTGTGTGTCTTGTACTGACACTATAGACACTTAATCACACACTAATATCCAAATAGAGGCACAATACACAAGATACGTTATTCTCATCATGCGCGATGCAATTGAGAGGTCAACGGCCGCTCTAACAATATTGACACTAGCAAGAAGAGCCGATATCGCATACAAACATTGTATCCAAATACGATAGTTGTGATGTACGGGGACGAAAAGATCCATTTAAATATCGCGCAGAGATTAACGGCCCCGTCTTCCTGTGTTGTTGTATATTAAATCGTGTGGGTGACTTTGAACTGACGTAATGCTTTTCCCTACTAATATTATAAATGTCAATGTATGTTTATTTGTTACGCTTTCACGCGAAAACTACTTAATCGATCATCATGAAACTTTATACACATATCCTAAGAGGTATTAGAATTAGAAGTAACAGAATACTTTTGAACAGAAAAAAATTTTGTGACCTCGGGGAGCATTTTAAATTTTTTAGGATACCGTTATCGCAAAAGACACTATTGCACGCAACGGAAGTCGCGGTCAAAAGCTAGTAATATAATAGTTATATAATATTTTTAAGGGTCTTTCAATAAATCAATCATACGAGTACTATACAAGGTCATATTATTCAACGTTCACCTCAATATATAATATAGCCGGATATTTTAATGCCAGATAAAACCATCGGCATTACCCCAATCAGGAAAATGAAAGGAGGATGAAATGCAATTAATATTAGTGGAATTTATATAATTAATATACATATGAGTAAGTGATGAATAAATAAATAAATGAGTTTCTGCGTGTTAGTTTGAAGTATGATCTTGTTATATCAAAGATTAGTGCCTAGATACAAAAATGAAATCCTATCATATACTATCTAATAAGGATAAACAGACTATAGTAGGTTAGTTAGTAAGTTGAAATTTAAAAAATACGTCACCAAAACAGGAATCGTCAGTACAAGGAAGTGTGAAACGATGGAAGAAAATCGCGATTTATTCTCAAACGAAAGTGAAAGAAAGTCGTATGACCAATACATCATTTTCATCACGCGATCAACATAGCGGAAGCGTTGGCGCGAAATTGAATCTTAACTTTTTTTTCTTGGTTGTGAACGCGGCGAAGACATTCCAGCCGGCCAGTGTCAGTTACCGCTTCGCTCGTTGAGAAAAAAAAAACATCCAACAGCATGCAATTACACAGCACGATAATGGTCATGCGGGACGATATCGCTGCTGGTATTATTATTAATTGGCCAAAAGCTAGCCTATTTCAAACAAAAAAAATTGCTCAACCAGTATTATTATTATCATTCATATTTTAGTTTCTAAACGAAATAACTTTAACGACAATTAAACACTAAACGGTTCTGAAATAAGATGATAGTAGTGACGTTAATGACATAATCATAACAGAATCTAGTTTTGATTCATTTTTGATGAAGAGTTCATGAAATTAATTTGCAGACACAATAGATATCACTAAAATCATTCCATATAATCATTTATATCTAAAAAATACGATAGGTACCATAAATGGGATTTAATTTGTCTAAGCCATATTTAAAAAGCAATAATATGGGTATATTGGCTTGTTATTTGATATTGACAATCGTGAAAAATGAAAGTTTTGTTCAATTAATCGTAAAAAGGGAACAGACAGAGAGACAGACAGACAGACATACAGAGTTACTTTGACATTTGTAATATTAAATAAATAGTAGAGATACACTATCCAATATAAACCTGAAACGTCGTGTTGACAGCGTCCATTGTTTGAGATAGCCCGCAGCCGCCCTAGTCCATATTTTGTAAACTGCACCACTAACATCCCGTCTATCTATTTTTTCCGTTAACGACGCCATGTTTGTAAACGTCAGCGCCGTTTCATGAATGAATTTCGCGCGGTTTCCGCAAAATCAATCAACCGCGCATGTACTCGTACACCTACTAGCGGTCAGTTCGTCTACTTACTTTCAATCAGTGAATTGTTATTTCAACGTCCCAATGAATTCTCGTTTAAATTCTGGCTATGATTCGTATTAAATCATATTTTTAATACCGATCTCAGCTGAAATGGTATTTATGACAAATAGATACGCAAAAGGCAAATGATGTTACGCGCGTTTTCCTTGATTTAAGTGTATTTTAATATGAATGATATAACCAATGAAATTGCTAACAGGCTTACACTGATGAATAATGTTTCATAACTCACCAGCCAGTTTTTGTCCACTTTGCTTGTAATAAAAATATCTATACATAAGTATTATATCGTATGTATATATTGTATGTATATATCGTATGTATAGATGTATGTATGTATGTTTATCAGCTGTCCAGTTTCCATAACACAGGCATTCAATTGCCTAATTTAGAATCGGATAGCCGCGTGTGGAATTGGTCCCAGTTATTCCCAGTTCCCAATTACTTTTCGATATAAGACTCCCCTTATGAGTGCCATCGTGCCCTATTGTCTTTTGCCGTATCCAGCCTCTTCTTGCGTCATCGCAGGAAAATGTTTGATTCATACTACATATTTTGAATAATGCTGTTTAATTTTGGAAAATATTCAAAGCGCCTTGTCCATGGTTTGTTTCAGATTCTGACACTAATGATCTGGTTTATTTTTCCTGCAAATAAAAAAATTTATTATAAATGCGAAAGTATGTTTGTTTGTCCTTCATTTACGTCACAAAGGTGCATATGATCGATAGGATTTTTGGTATGGAAATAGATGAAAGGCTCGAGAGTGACATAGGCTGTTTTTTTCTTACAAAAGAGCCGAACTACTTTAGTTCCGGAAGATAATATTAATTTAATGTACCTACCTGTTATAAAAATGTTATCATCACACCTCAAAGTATTCTTAACATTCCATCGACTGTTTGTTTCAAGATCCCCCATTATCTGTCTTGGGCGTTATCAAATCGATTAATGTCATGGTGACAGATAAAAATGGTTTTATAAGAAATCCAGGTTTTATAATAAATCTATGCTTTAATCAATATTTAGGTGTGTTTTCTTAAAATATCTAATAAAAGTCCCTTCAATTTACTTCCTACACAAAGTACATTAAAATTATTTTATTCATTATACATTTATCGTCTATCGGTATTTGTGTGCTATGATAAATCGTGCAGGTTTAACACAGCTCACAAAAAAATCTAATTGACAAACAAGGATGAGTGGACACAGGAGAAAAAAAGTTACAAATTGCTAAAACCTTTATGAATTTAAAAAAGCTCACACGGCAAGTCTGTGGAAATAAAAATTTTAATATAAAAAAACCAGGTTGGTAACAAAAAACTTACAAAATCAAAAAAAAAAAATATTGTCATGTTTCAGTGTGACTTCTGTTGCAAGGATAGGTATATGCTTGTCAATGTTAGGTGTAAATCATCTTCAATTATCTTCATCCTTCGTGACCAGGCTTATTCGTATAAGACGTAACGGATTCAGATAAGAGCGGTGAACGGGACACGTTGAGTTGAGGGCAACCGAATTGGCCACGTGTTGACAGATGGAAGGGCGCTGTGTTTGTTTAGTACGAATGACCGATTAGTGGAGGTCCGGAGGTCGATCTTGAGATGCCCTTACGACGATCAATAGGTGTTATATATGTATAATTTATATTACAATATCACTAGAAGGTTGTATTGGTCTATAAAGAAAACGGTTTCTAGATTTTGTGTTAAGTATATCTATTTCATTTTTATAAATATTTTACATATTAAAACGGATTTGAACCTACAGTTAATATATTAAGTTATTAACAATACTATTGTATAAATATACATTTGGTGGATTTTAGTAGAGTTATCTAACTTTATATTCTATAATTAAAAAATGTTACATTTTAATACCAAGCCACGTATCTGTTCAATTATTTCTGTCGTCGATGTAACGAAAATAATCGTAAAAACTGATCCACAAACAAGATTAAGACTAAGTATTATCTGGTGAACGTACCTTGATGGCCGTCAATGACGCTATTGAAGACGAGGAAACACATTTATTTACAGCCAGCATGTAGGTACCTACCAAACATAATGTAAGATATACAAATAAAAAAAAATGTGAATGAAACATCCAGTTAAAAAAAAGTAAAAAAAAAAACAAAAAAATGTATAAAAAAAATCTGTAATCTGTTTATTTAATAAATATTTAATTTCATTTAATACACAAATTCCATATTAATTTCAAGTTGATACAAGTGATTTATTATCATTTGTGACTTTTGTAGGTATATACCTTTGTTGCCACGCTATCTAGTTTACCCGCGCCTATAGATGTTTCCCATAAAAAAAAATGGTTATTGTCTTTGACCTATTGGCCACAGATAATCAAATATCGTTATTTAATCGATTAATTTCATCTCGAATCACCGATATTTCGACTTCGAGATTGACATTAAGAGAATCGAAACGATATCTTCGAGGATGAACAAACAAATATTAAATTAGGGCAAGTGATAATTTGTTTACCGAGCCAGTTAGACTTTGTACAACGATATAAAAATGAGGGAACCTTTATTGCGTTTTATCTCAAGAATTGATTCAAAATTGTATAAAATACGTGTAATATTAATTTTTAGGTTGTAAGAAATTATTCCTGATATTGCGATCGAAAGAAAATGTTATCTTTAAACATATTAAAATAATAGAATGACAAATAAATAACAATTTAGTATCGTTGATAAAGCAGCTAATCAGTTTTAAAAGCGTGAGTATGTATTATCTATCTTCTTTTGGCAGCACTTAATCAGTTTCAGTAAATTGTTTTACTCAATACTTGTACATTTGTTGTAACTCTTTATTACTTCTAAGAGGGCAACAAAATATTATGTTTACGACAATTGGTCATTGGTCAATGTACCTATACTTTAAAGTATAAAGTACTAGTAAATACTAGTCATATTTAAGAGTATATTAAGTAATTACACGCGACAAGGACAATTTGGAAGTTTCATTATCGTCAATGTATTTGTCATTATTATTTAAGATGTAATTGTATATAGATAGGTGTTGAGCATGGTGTAAGCTATATTGTAGCTATTTCAGTTCAAGTACAATAACCTTTTCATAATAACATAAAATCACATTGGAAAAATATTAAAGATAATATTCTAGAACTCAGTCTAGATGACAATATTAATATCAATAATCAAATGAAAATACATATAATCAAATATATCTTTGTCATAATGAATGTTGTCGCCATATTGTTTTATTAATATCATTGATAAAATGCGCTAAATAACATCGATAAAGACGGAACCACTCGCACGGGCATCTCCATATTATCATTTCGCTCTTAACAGTGATCCACCTGAACTCGCCCGCCGGACAATCTGTAGCAGGGCGACGAAACGATCGACGTTAACCGTCCCCCTCGCTCGCGTGCCACGCGCGATGCGCTCTCTCGTTCTCTCCGCGCGCGTTCTCGACCAATCGGCGGCCATCTTCTGCTCCCCCGAGAGCAGAGCGACAGTGCGTACTCTCATCATAATCACAAGGAGACGACATCTCGCCGTGCGAGGTTGTCGTCCGCGAAGATGCGGTACACATCCAACGCGAGCGAACGATATTTTTAAACACTACAACAGTGCCTTAGAACATTTTTAGTGCCGAGAGGACCGTATCTGTGCTCAATTATTCCCAAGTTACCGTGTTTTGTGAGAGACTGGGAGCAGTGGAAGCTCCAGTGTGCGAAGTTGGACTTTTTGTTGTAACACTGAAGCACAGGCTGATAGCGCAAAAATCATCCACGATTGGGTAAGTTATTCCGATTAGATTACAATGCAAATTATCGTTTGTTAGCGGTGTCGTGTCGTGTTTTTAAGTATTCACTTGTTTATTATAAACGAGTAGGCGTTGTGCGCGCTGGTTCGGTTTCGACGTCTTTTGACCCTCAGTCCGTGAAACAATATACGCGCGATTTTAAAAAAGAACTGCCGTAAATGACAAATATTTTTTTTTTAGTACAGCAACGAAATGTAGTGGCTGTAGACAATAAAACACTATGATGGGAACGATGCAGTTTTTTGAAATGCGATTCAGGCAGATATGGCAAAATTGTGTGTATTTTTTCGATTTGCGTCGAAAAATAAAAATTATTGTGTAAAAACAAACGGATTGCGGGAATATTTAATTGCAATCTTAATTGTTTTTCTTTTACAATAAACGGGTAGGTACTTACTGCAGGAAAGAAATTAATTCCAAAAAAATCTATATTTTCACATTTTAAATGGTGTCTAAGTATAATGTTTTAAGATGCTTTTTTTTTGATAATTATAAGGTTCTTGGTGAAAAAAAATTCAGCCGACGGCATGTAAAAGCATGCGTACCTACTTTCTTTTCAACCTAATTGCGTAATCTTACATAGAAATGCGCTAGCAAATAATCTGCCAAATTTATTTTTACAAATGTTAAACATACATAATATGTAAATCATTAAGAGCAAAATGTAATCTTAACTTTGCTAACTGTTATAATTAATTGTGATATTATGTAAAATCAACTTTTACCACATAAGTTGTTATGATCTGGTAATATAGTCGAGATAATTTATATGAAGTATTAGTTCACTTTGTCGCATATTATTATGTTGTGTTCTGCTTAATTTTATTAAATAAAACAATAAACATTATGTTTTTATTGCGAAAAATAGAATGAAGAGTGTTATTGAAAAATTTCCACTTGTAACAAAGAAAAGTTTGAAAATTTTCGAACTAGAATCTATTAAGAATGTTAAACTTTATTATTATTATTTAGCTTCTATTTAAAATTTGTTTCTAAATCTTATATTGTAATAAGTTACAATTTAAAAATAAGTGAAAATTGTTTTACACTGAACAGACGACTTAAAGATTGAACAGTTTTATTATAGATTATAGATAACTATAGATCGTTTTAATATTTCATTCGTACACAAAAAAATATTTATAAACCTTTAATTTGAGAGGAAATAATGTAAAAAGAATGCATTATTATGTAGAATTATATCAGTATGTTACTAGGATAGTTCCTTTAACAGCTAGGTATTAATTATTCAAATGTCATTTAAAAAAACTTAAAAAATTCGATAAATAAGTTGATTCAAATTTGCGTCGGATTATATGAGCAAATAGGCTATTATTTACTGCCTATTAATACTTTTAGAGGTATTTATTTTAGAATTGAGTTATTATAACCGCTGTTAAGTATGTTATAATATTAATGAAACGTTTACGGTTAGCTGCGGTAATTAATCAAATTCCAATATTAACCACTATTTATGTGAAATCATAGATAGCTAATAGATGATTATAAAAAAGAAAATTAGTCATAGACAATTACAAAAGAGATTGTAATTTTTTTTTAAATGTTGGCTGCGGTTATAGTATTGTTGTCCATGGATTAAATCTATTGCAATTCGCATTTGTCTATGGCCATTCCCAAGTTTAAATTTCGAACGCTGCCTGTGTTCTGTGTGATGGGTAACAGGTACATCAGTCATATCGAAGCAAGCCCGTGCCCAGAATGGACAGTTAACTTACCAGTAGGTATTATTCCTGCAACTAATACGAATAGTTGTGATATACAAGTATTTAACATTACCGTATATTAATGCAGCTTCATAAACGCCTGTGTTA
This sequence comes from Passova gellias, assembly GCA_018249975.1. NCBI lineage: Eukaryota > Metazoa > Arthropoda > Insecta > Lepidoptera > Hesperiidae > Passova > Passova gellias. The sequence goes on from DWUN01003395.1 coordinate 9,446, forward strand.
ATAAAATAAACTGATTTATTTTTCTAACCATTTATTCATATTATAAAGTGTATAATATTGTTTATATGCAAATACCATTTAGCTTGAAGCAGTAACTATTGGTTATTTTGGTATCATGGCCGCTGGTTTTAAATTTAAATTTAAACGAATACAAGGCGTATGATTGGATTATTATTATCGCCTACCCCGTTGGGGACCTGGTGTGATGATATAATAATAATGATTGGCTTAAAAGTCGTATGTTATCATCGATAGCAAGTACGTGTTAAAGAATCTAACACTCGTTATACGCAATCATATATCGCATCAATCGGATTGGGATTCGACGTAACATCCGATAAGAATCTCGACGCATCTCCGATTGAGACACTGTTACCGACTGTACATCAAATGTACATTTCTCTATTGGAAATGCACTTTTGTTGGTGACATTACATCAAATTCTTGATTAGAAATGTATAATGAACATTTGTTGGTGATAGTAGGTATCTTAAATTTTCTATTGGAAATGTAGAAACTCTTGTTGATGACAGTACATAAAGATGTGTGTGTTGGAAATGTATCCACTTTTGTTGCTGACAGTACATCACATTCTCTATTGGAAATGTATACACTTTTGTTGATTACAGTACATCAAGTTCTGTTTTGGAGTTTAAAACGATCCTTGTGTGTATAAAAATTAGTCAACAGTCAATATAATTAGTCAATAAACCTTATACTCTAATATTCTTATATTATGTTAACAAACCGAGCAATTACTGGCCACATTTTATTTAGTACGATGTAACATGAAAAAAAACCGAATAAAATAGAATGCAAAACCGATAACAATCTCGCCACATCTTGTTAGGTGTTTACATTATCCGGTAATTGTGATGTATCTTAAGTGGGCGATAGCTATAAGTGTCTTTGATATCTGCTCCAATCTTATACATTCGTCAGATAGTATGTAGGTACTGACGCGCCGGTGTTACGGTTAGCGGTCTTGATCTTGAACTAGGAGTTGTGGGTTCGATTCCCATAAATTTGTGTGATGAGATGAGATTATCTGCACTAGTGGTCGCGCAGCGGTCGGTAATCGAACGTAGTTTTATTTATTTATTACTTTATGTACACAAGAAATAACAAATACAGACCAAATAGGAAAGAGGACGGCACAAAGGTACTGCTTATTTCCTTATGAAATTTCGTCCAGCAGACCTGTAAGAGGACAAAGAGGTAGTTTATGTTTATTAAATTTGAATGGTTTGAAATTCAGCCTCCCATTCCGGCGGGATCTGGGTTCGATCCTGGCACGCACCTCTGACCTCTTACGTGCGTTTTAGAACCAAAAATGTAAATATCACTCGCTATAACGCTGAACGAAAACATCGTGAGGAATCCTGCACGCCTTGGAGATGTTATAAAGTGTATAATATTTTCTGTGGTGTGCGAAGTACCAATCCGCTTGGCAAGCGTGGTAGACTATGGCCTAAATCAATCGCGCCATGTGAGGAGATCCGGTCCAGCAGTGGAACCAATAAGAAAAGGTAGAAAAAAAAACTACGAAAATAGCCATATATTGCGTTCGGTTCAAATGAGAGCAGATGAACAGTGACCGAACCTATCCTGCTAGTCAATAGCCCTTGCTTCTACCACGCTTCTGTATGGAGACTCAGGAATCGCCTTGTCCTTATATTACTAGCGGCCCACCCCGGCTTCGCACGGTAGCACATCACTCTGCTCTATTCTCAATCATTTACGCTGCGTACTCGATGCAAGGATTTTTTGTATTGCGTCCACACGTTGGGTTACATTATCGAAGTTTTCACACGTATCCCTAACTGTTTTGATAATATTTTATCGTCTATGTTAATTTTTTTTTTTTAATTTAAAGGACTTTGTCGCTTAGCGACCATATCGACCCGTAATTAACATCACACAAATAAAAACAACAAAAAACGTCCTACAAACTAATAAACAAAAAAAAATAAAACCAAATTAACTTTTAAATAAAGTAAAGTCTATGTTCATCAGGGATAATATCAGGGATCATCAGGGATAATCAGGGAATTGAACGGTGAAAGTATTATTCAAATCGGTCCAGTAGTTCGCGAGCCTATTCAATGCAAACAAACAATCCTTTTCCTCTTCATTATATTCGTTTAGATTACACGCACACACATAAGTCAATAGAAAAATAACCACAATTGAGAAATTAATTTATTATACAACAATTATTATATTATTATCTCGTGACGTCACGCGGAGGCTGCGCAATTATCAACATATAATATGTATTTATGGAATTATTTGTTATTTTCCTTCCCGTCGCTGCGAAGATAAACTTGAAGGCAATTAAAATATGATTTTTAATACGAAAAACTAAACAGATAATAAGTGACGGTTACGTAATGTTTCGTTCGGTCTAATGTGGTTATATTTTTGTTTATCACTAGCTGTGTTCGCGACTTCATCCGCGTTTCAATTTAATTATTTTCTATAATTCTACAATAAAAGTAGCCTAAGTCACTCCTACATCAGCTATCTACCAGTGAATGTCTCGGCAAAATAGGTTCAGCCGTTCTAGAGATTAGCCAGAACAAACAGACAGACAGACAGACAAAAATTGTAAATGTTATTTTGGTATAAGAAGCGGTTATTTTAATATTAAAAAC
>DWUN01003396.1:0-12101 GCA_018249975.1 Passova gellias
TATCTATCTATATCTATCTATCTATCTATATCTATCTATACATATAATAAAACTGTAGAAGAGTTCAATTCTGTACACTGAATAAAAATTATAAAAAATACGCGTAGGGGTCTTCATACAAGTAACACAAGACAAAAAAAAACATTTCAAAATTTTTTGTCCGTCTGTCTGTTGTCCGGCTTTCACGCAAAAACTAATGGATGGGTTTCAATGAAACTTTGTTTGTTATATATCCATTAGACCTCGGCAACATATAGGCTATAATTAATTTTGAAATACTCCAAATGTTGCTCAGTCACTGTTCGACGCGGACGAAGACGCGGGCAAAAGGTAGTGTAGTAATAAAACGCTCGAAAACACCCTGAATGTCGTCTATCGAAAACTTTTCGAAAGTTTGCACGGTATTGTAATTTGGTATACCATAACATCATGGAACAGGGTCACATAAGGCCGTCTGATCTCAAATTAGGTACATAGATTGTTCTATTGCTAACCAGACAACTGATAAACTAACCGACATGTGTACATACACCCGTACGAATACGTTGCCGAATATTCATCGTCATTGCACAAACATTTTTAACCCGATTGCGAATCGAACCTGCGACCGAGGTTCACTAACTACAAGGCCAAAGGGGACAGTCAATATAGCAATGATTTAATATTTAACTGGTGAAATGTGGGGGTGTACTACACACTCCTCTGCGTACCCCTTCGCGGATTACAGGCGTGATGTTACGTTACTTTAATATGAATATTACTTATAACAATCAAGAGGAGTTTGTGTAAAATTAATATTACCTACAGTTAGTTGTATTACATTGTATCGTTATATTCCAGTATGTGATTCAATACGTATGTATGTATGTATGTATGTATGTATGTTTTGCCCAATGGTTAGCTGGTAGTGAATGCATCATGCATTCAGCTTGCCATTTCTCCCTTAAATGTATTATTTATGTGGCCAATGAAGTGTAAATAAATAAATAATCGTCGGTAGGTACTGAATGCGTATTTCGCCGCAGTTAAAACATACAATCATTCGCCAGTAAGCGCGCCGTGTGACTTGTTAACGCTATATCCGCTTATCTTTCATAATGTCCTCCCCGATAGCCTGTAGACCCCGGATGGTTAGAGGCGTGTAATATGTTTATACATATATCCTAATGTAAACACACTCGCAGAACGTGGTGGGTATAGGCTGAGTCATTTATTTTAAATGGAAAACTTGCGCTTCATATCTACCGGTATACGTTCAGTGGTCGAAATTAGAACGCAATCCATACTGAATATTATAAATGCGAAGGTAACTCTGTCTGTCTGTGACGACATCGCGGCCAATCCGCTGAACCGATTGCTATAAAATTTCATAAAGAGATACTTGAGGGTCTTGGGGTGAACATAGGGTACTTTTTTCTCCCATTTTTTTTTTAGTTTTTCCAGGAATTTCATTGTTTTACGAATACATCGCAACTTTGACAAAGAAAACTTTGTGAAACACTGATTTCCAGGTGGGCGAAGACGCGGGCAAAACTAGTTCATTATATTTTTAAGTTTGAACATTTAATTTTTTGTAGTGAAAATGACGATTTTGTGTTTGACATTGACAATATGACTGAATGTTTGTTTGTTTGACTGTTGTTTGTTTGATATGTTTGTGGGCTGAAACAAGCTGACGATGATAATGATGATGATTGACAATATGAAAGTAAACAATTAATGTTTCGTTTAATTTAGTTACGTATATTTTTTATCTTTCTGCATTCTTTTTTCATATGAACTGTAACTTTGCCGAATCACACACTTCTCCGCGGGCGCAATGTACTTAAAAGAGGTAAAAAAGTGCTTTATGTGCTTTTTATATACTTACGTATACAATTTTATGGATTCCTAGTAACCTACTTTAAATTTTTACTATCACATCGGTTTTAGGGCTAGAGAATATTATGATATTAAATTCACCCAAAACGACAATAAAGTACTGTATAAATAAATAAAAGGTCTAATAGTAACATTAATATAGGCTGTTGTAAATCTCAAACTGGATTTGTGTAGTCTCAGTGACCTTAAGCCGCGTAAATCACTACGTCTTCTAACAATTTTCGTCTTCGCAATTTGACTGGTCTCAGATTGCCTATTAAAAGCTAGCTTGCGTATTCACTTAGTGCACAGGTTCTCACACTCAATTCGTCTACTGCCCACTTTGAGAATCTTTTTTTTTTAATATTCCCAGTATCATATTTCCCCGCTCGCTCCAAATCACTTCATTGCCCCCAATTTCCTCTGGCTAGACCCTTTATCGCCCCCCTGAAAGCCTCCAGCGCCCACAAGGGGGCGATAACGCCCACTTTGAGAAATACTGATTCAGTGCGACAAATGAATTAGTGAAATAGTCTACGTTTTTTTATACCAATACTTTGGAATCAGATAGTCGCGTGACAAATTGTCCCTAGATACTCTTATCATTTGACATCTTTACACACGTCCATGATAAAAAAAAAACTGGACAGAGCCTGTACTATGAATACTGGACAATCGGCATAAACATAAATAATAATTTAAACAGAGTTGCATAATAAAAATCACTACAGTGCCTCAACACGACGTTTATATGGCAATATAAAAAGACAATGTGTACCGTTTAAGTTTCATTAGAGTTGAGATTTATCGTTTCCTAAGTGGTGTTTGGGTTTCGCTTCACACTTGACCACCGCTCTATTTATATCGGTGATAGCAGTCAAAGTGCATGCAGCTATTAATGCATTCCCTACGCATATCCAACGCGTCCTACCTTAGAATTACGTGTGAGTATGACGTATATTAGACTGCGGTTCATAGAAATAACATAATACTCTGGTGTTGCATTAGGCCGCCCCTTGTAATTATCTTGCTTTATAACACAACATCGCGCCAGGTCCCTAACGGGATAGGCAGAAAGCATCGAGTGTCAAATATCACTGTCCTTGCAAACCTGACGCGCTTCGTCTACATTCATCACTCTCTTCATGTAAACGCCGATTTCGGTGACTCTTGACTCCTCCGTCAGCCAGTATCTGACCTTATTAGTATTGTTTTCGCAATCGTTGACATATATTTTATCGCACAATATTAATAACATTTGCATTGCGTAGATGTGAAATATGTTTGCGTCTAGTCGTGACTACTTATACTTTCAACTTGGTCGACTTAGTGAGAGTTTTGAATAATCCATTTTTTTTTTGTATACAAATGCTGTTGTTCATTCATCACTACATAGTATAAAACAAATTCACTTTCTCTGTCTCTATCAGGGATGTTATGGAGCTCCGTAACCGTAACCGAAACTATCGGATATCCGAAATAATTACATATCCGTAACCGTATCCGAATCCGATATATTTTTTTTCCTATATCCATATCCATATCCAGATCCGAAATTTCATATCCATAACATCCCTGCTTTCTATTGACATATAATGTTATCTAATGTCTAAACGCACCCTCGGACTTTCAGGCTGTATTTGTGGTATTTGCGGTGGCTCCTGAAATTAAAGTGTCAATTTTGATGCCAGTTCACTACACGAACGCTACGGTGTGACATGGAATCGTACACTATCTCATTTACTTGTCGATATTACGTTGAACTAATTAGTTGCTATAGTTATTTAGTTAGTGACTATCCTCGTTAGTGTGTGGTAACAATGGTGTCGCGACGTGCTTGGAACAGCAAACTACAACTAATTTTTCTTATTTACTGTTTGACCGATATGAAACTTCGATTTAAGTTATTCGTATAGTGGATAATCGAATTTTATTATCAGCTAAGTGTATATTGAATGGTTACAACGTTGGGCACAGGTCTCTTGCCTAATTATAGCATACTCCATCACCCTGCTTTAGTGCAGATCGGTGGAGTAAGCGCATTAACTAAAGATTCTATTGGATATTATCAAAACGCAACGAAAGCATGCTGAGGCACCCTCCAAAGCACGGAATCATTGCTGGAAATATGTCTATGTCACCGATTTAGTAGCCTATTACTACTACTACTAGAGTTGTTAAACTTACAGATTGTGTCTATACTCGAATTTAGCAACAGAATAATAATACCATTACGATTGAAATTTAAATCGACCAAAATCGTAGGCAGCCAGCCCCAAATAAGACTATGTGTATATGTTCCGTCGAGTACCGGTTCGAGCTGGTCCTCGGCGCGCTGCTGGCGGCGGCGCCAGTCGTCGTACATGTCGCGCATGTCCACCAGCTTGTTGTCCAGCTTCTCCATGGACCACACCTGCCCGCCGCGGTTCGGCCGCCGCACCATGATCGCCGGCTCCGACACGAACGCGCCGCGCTGCGTATCAAACAACGGATTTACGTATACACTATATTGGAACACTGAAACGTACACTCACGTTACATACCACCCTGTCCTCCCGTTTGCTACCTTACGTCAACGTTTATTTGTTACTGTCTTTCTAGAAGGAAACCGTAAAGCATACATAGTATTACTTATTTAAATTAGTAATAATAATTTATCCATTGTTAATTGTTGTTTGATAATAAATTAGTTTCCATTGTTAATTGTTCCATTTTGTACGCCGTAAAAAGCAAAATATGGCTCGAACTTATAATTATATAACACCTTCATATGTACCCATATTTGTGCAAATAAATGTCTTTGTCTTGTCTTGTCTTATCTATCAGTTATATCACAACAAATCGGTACACATATTTCACTAGAGTGTAATTAAGTACATTTATTGTTTTAAAAATAGTCAGTCACCTCGGGACTGGACAGCAGATGTGAAACAAGCAGATGTGTAATCGTTTTTTTCTTTTCTATGAACGGTGGAAACGAAACAATAACAAATAGACGATAATTAATAAAAAAATAATAAACCAATAAACGCCTTTAAAATGACTCTAAGTCAATATAAAATGAAATACAAGATATACATACGTACCTTTCGGTTGGGGCTGAGGTTCTGCGGCGGGATCTGCAGCGTGACGCTGAAGCGCGTGTTGCGGCGCATCTCCTCGGCCAGGAAGTTGGCCTCCTGCACGAGCGAGTTGGCGCGTAGGATGTCGGCCTTGAGGCGGCCCAGCGACCGCTTGAACGTGTCGTCGCGCTCGGCCGCCCAGCGCTCCACGCGCGCCGCCGTCGTCGGCGTGCACGCCGCCATTTTACCTAACAGTATTCGTACGTATAATAAAGACAGACGTTCATTTGCACAAACAAGAGTACAAATAATGACAACCAACATTGACTTTCATATACATATATACAAGCTGAGAACTTTATTACTTATGGATTCGATTGAATTTTGCAAGTCTTGCAAGTGAAATGTTTTGGACTCCGCTACCATCGAGTAGTGTTTCAGCTACGATTATTATTGTACACTTGTCTTAATATAATATATTAATACCTTATGTTAACATAATATATTAATATATTATATTAAGACATAATTGTGTTACAATTGAGTCTTACACATTTTATTCATTGTTGACTGACAAAATTTCATGTTTTGAGAGTCAACAATGTTTCTTAATATTTTTTTACGTCGCTATTCAGAAACTTACCCAATTTCAGAGGATCGTAGGAGTACGGAGGATACGGAGTGGACGGAGACAGTATATTTCGCAACTGTTGGAACTGTCTCTCGTACTCCTGTCTCTGTTTCTCCAAAGCCACTGTAAATAAAAAACATTTTGAATCAGAATGAAAACCGCGTATATGTATTTTAAAATACAAAAAATGTGCCGAGACACCCGTAAAGAATAAAAAAGGCATAACACCTTAGTCATTTTTTATCAACTATCATGATAATTTGTCTATAATAGATAAAATACTTGCATCGAATAATAAGTTAATGTACGAATGAGCGTTGTAACCAAGACATTCGATTATATAATCATTAATTTACAATCAAACATAATTAAGTTTCTGTAAAAAAAAATGGCTGATATTTTAAAATCGTGCAACATTTAGTATACCCTGCTTGTCCTCCTCGTGCTGTTTCTCGAGCCGGGAGATGGCGGTCTGTATGGGGTCGTTGCTGAGCTCGTTCAGCATGATCTCGTCCCGCGCGAAGTTGTAGTCGATGGGCTGCGCCGGCGTCTGCGGCTCCGACGCCGCCGCTGTCCGAAGAGGACGTGCGATTTTAGACAAAATTCATAAGAACGATATATTAAAATCCTTCACGCACTATCATACGTATATACGTATTACATATTGTAATACAGTTAAACACAGAAAAATTACTCATGATCCTAATATCAATATTTGCCCCGGAGAAGGAAACGAACCCAAAACCTGGAATGGATTTTTTTTTTTGTAATTATTTTAAAATAAACAAAAAAAACTATTACTCATATGAATAAATAAATATATAGATATGTTAGTTACCAGTGGCGTGTTCCCCGCAGACGGCGGCCAGCTTGGGGCAGTTGACGCGGAAGAAGTGGTGGTTGCCCCAAAGGATGCGGTCGGCGTGTCCGAGGCGCACGCGCGCGGCCGCGGGCGCGCCGTTGACGAAGCAGCGCGCGGCGCCGCGCGGCTCCATGTGCAGCGCGCCGCCCTCCACCAGCAGCAAGCAGTGCTGCGGCTGGATGCCCAGCCCCGACAGCTGGATGTCCGCCTCGCTGTCCGCGCCCACCAGCGTGCGCTCCTATCGCGTTTCAATAATAATAATAATAATAACGATAACTCGGGACGATTTCATACACGGCTATCCGATTCCAAATTAAGCAATTGAATGCCTTTGTTATGGTAACCGGACAGCTGACAAACATACATGATATAAAAAATATATATTTCAAACAGTGCATATACAAAAGACGCTCACTTTTAAATAGTACACCAGCAGCTCATTGAGCGACGGGTCCGCGTTGAGGTTCACCAGGTAATACTTATTCTTCTCCACCTTGATCCCGCTCGCCTGCACGCTGATGCCCATTTTCTCGAGCGCTTGTTGCCTTTCGCTCTGCACTCGGCCTGAAATTATGAATTCAATTTAAAACGTAATATTTCTATACCCCATAATAGACACATTCGAACGTTGACAAACCAGCTTTACGTAAAACGACTTTGGATACTAAAAGGCGATCATTTCAGTCCTCAGAAGTAGCAACGCAGCTTTGACTAATGTCGAATAGCACGGATACTTACTAATACTGACCAATAAATATTATACTGACTAATACTGACCAATAATAATTATGCTGACTAATACTGACCAATAAATATTATACTGACTAATACTGACCAATAAAGCTCATTAACTTTAAAATAAAATTCGTACAGTCCTATCCGTTCAGTGCTAACGTACCGGTTTCAACGAGTTTCTCCTCCCAAGTGCGCGACATCTCCTTCATCAGGTGTTCGCTTTGCGCCAACTGCTCGTGTACGTCCTCGCCCACGGGCGAGCCCTGGAACAAGCGTGATTATAACTAATACGTTGCATTTGTTTGCTATTTTTATAATATCCTAAAATTGTAATGATACTGACAAAACAGCGCTAGTCGGGATACCAAATCCAAGTCAGCATCGGCCGAGATCTCTCCTGTAGCCCAAGACGTGCTATCGTGTTATCTGTTTGTGAAATTGGCATTAAAGCTTATTAATTATTACTGACAGTGGCGTGTTTGAGCATCTCCTTGAGCGCCTCCACCTCCTGGCGCAGCTCGCGGATGATGCGCGCGTTCGGGTCCTCGTTGACCACGGCGTGGTTCACGATGCGCTTGGCGCGGTCCGCGTAGCGCAGCGTCGACAGCGTCTCCTCGTAGTTGTCCGCCGCCGGCGATATCGTCGCCACCTGTGTTATGTTCGAATTCACTGCGTCTAAGCATCGGTTTGGTCGAGGAAAACACTCACAATAAACGAAGGGGCGCGGGGAGCGGGAGGGGAAGGGGGGGGGGGGTTGAGTTCTGACTTGTTACGTGCGTTTTATAACTTAACGATTGAATATCACTTGCAATAACGGTGAAGGAAAACATCGCTAGAAAACCTGCACACCTTAAGAGATGTTATAAAGTGTATAATATTTTCTGAGGTTTATAAAGTCTTGCAATGACCACTTGACCAGAGTACATTATGGCTAGAATCCCTTTCACGACGAAATCCGGTCCAGCAGTGTTTCTAATATATATAGGATGAAAAAAAATTGGCGTGAAAACGTACATAATGAATACATAGGTAAATAAATAAATACAATAAAAACTTACCATAACAGTTTTGCTGTTGCCGCCAAGGTTGTCCTTCAAGAGCCACGTGAGCACGGAGTCGCGGTACGGCACGAACTTGTCCTTGTTGGTCTTGCCGGACGACTGGTCCGCCAGCTTGGATATCACGAGACCGAGGGTGGTTAAAGACCTATAACAAATCAATCAATGAACAGTGCATACATTAATTGCTTCAACTTCCAAGCTGAGATGCGACTAAAGCGACCGAAACTCAACAAGAAATTGAATTTCTCGATAATGGAAACCTATCTCGAAAAATATGAAATATCTCTTATTCTTTAAACATATGATACTCGTATAGTAATTATTTTCTTTACATATAAATGCTAAATAAAGCTTCTAAAATAAATTATTTTAAATACAGCAATCATATTTTTTGCTTACATGGGAACCGAAACATGTATTCGAGAAACATCTCAACAAAATGTCAAGCGTTCGATATTTCGCTGACGATGGATATCGGTACGCTCAATACTCAAATTCGAAGCCCCCAATTGCTACCGAGTGCAAAGGGCCATTTCACGATTTGACGACCGAAGGACAAGAAAGAGATAACATCTCACGCGGAAAATGCCAGTTTAGTTTCCGGCGGTTTTTTGTTATAGCCCATTTGACAAACATAAAGAACATAGGAAAGTAAGCTTTTTGCCCTCTTCACTATCGAAAAATGTTTAAATAATAATCGGGACGATTCCACGGCTATCTGATTCCAAATTAGACAATTACATGTCTGTTGCTATGGTAACCGGATATATTATTATCCGGACATCTTTATTTCGCCCAAACAGACAGAACTAACAAATAAACTCATTAGAGATGCTTGTTCTGGGCGGGAATCAAACATTCGACCTGCGATGTAGCAATCAGTGTTTCCGTCTGCTAGACTAGGAGTCAATGTCAGTGGACACTCACTTGTTAATGTTCGAGCCCTCCTTGAGCCGGTCCCCCACGGCGCCGGTCTTCACCGCACGCTCGGAGCCGGCCAGGTCGACGAGCGACAGTCGCGCCACCTTCTCGCCGGTGACGCCGGTGGCCGCGTCGCACAGCGTCTGCGTCAGCACGACGCTGAACACCGCGTGCGACCGCGACGACTCGCTGTTCATGTTCGTCGCGGCGACCGTCCGCGACTTGTTGCCCTCCGTCATGAGGTTGTCGATGTCCTGATGAGATGGTACAGTGTATCGATTCAATGTTTTCTTTGATTCGAGTTCTATTCAATCAAACGAACGACTTAGCATAGTTAAGTATGTATATTACATAGTATCAAGAAGCAATTATAATAATATCATTATATGTCACCGTTTCAATGGGCATCTTAAACTATATTCGTAGAAATAACAACAAATAAACAAAAACAAAATCTCGAATAACCTTTCGATAACTTTATTACGCCACATATTAAGAGTTCTCTCTCTCTCTCACACTCTCGATTACGTTATTCGATGCGTACGTTGTTGTGTTTTATTGTCGGGCGTGTGGTTCCTTAAGCAAACACTAATTACACGTGTGCAACACAGCGACCGTCGCGTACGTGAATGTGCCACTCGTTAAGTTGTTTTTCCATCGTTATTCCCCTCATATTGCTCGGTCATTTTCTGTCTCTCTCTAGTTCTGTTTGAATTGGCTCGTGTAACCGACCGAGCTACGGCTGCGGCTACGGCTACGGCTCGGTACGTGAGTGCGTCGAGTTTCCTAGAGGAAAAGCGAAAACAATTTCTCGGCAGCACGTATGAGGGTTGAAGCGCGAGTTATTTTATGCAAAAGTTCGAAGAATTTCCTGTTCCAACGCCAACATTCATTCGAAGTGTATTCAAACGTGAACATTGTTTTTCTGAAAGAATTGATTTCTCCAAATTTTATATAAATATATTTGTGTTCACTCGAGCAACAAAAGTGATAAGTTTACCTAAAAGTAACTTGATTCATGTTATCAAAATACTCGAATCGAAATAGTCCCTATGGATATAAGGTACTAGGGCCACCGAGAAACCTTTGCAAAAGAGACCAATCAGTACTCGCCCACCAATTAGAAGGAAAAGAGAAAACAAACAAAAGCTAATTACGCCCCAAGATTCGCTGCTCTCCGGTCGAGATTGATTGCCAAAAATAACTGCGCGAAACGGCGTCGGAGGAACGTGAAGAATTAAGAACGTTCACGAAGACTGTGAATATTTTTTTTATATATTTATTATTATTTATAAATAAAAAAAAAACAAAGCCAGAAAACTGACGACCATCCGTATTACTATAGGAAGTATTTGCCCCGCACTTAGGCGCATTTAGTAACATGATTAAGAGTAGCGTTAATAATTCGGTACAAAGCTACGAATATTATAATAAAATGCACTATCGCCGAGAGAAAATATTTTTTCGTTCGCTGAAACAATGCAAAGGGTTCGAGTAAAAGTAATGAACATGAAAAATTGCGACCAGTTTGCACCGCAGTGTGCGCAATGTGAACAGTTGTAATGCCGCTACCGTCGCAACCCACTCGGGGACAAAGGAATTTTATCGGAAATGAACCTTGGCTGCCTAATGACCCCGGTCGGCTCTTTGTCGGACCCGCGGGAGGCGTTAAGTACCTCCAGATCGCAACTAAATTAGCCATAGCTAATATACGTTTGCGACGCTGAAATATACCTCCGGCCTTAGCCGATTGTTATCGGCGTGTTCATTTGTTATCGGAAAATGCGTAATAAACCATATATATCGCCTGAAACCTTCTCAGTATGAAAGGTGACCCGTGACCTGTATTGTAACAATGATAGGGTTAGAAAAATGCATTTGTTTGTCTATTATTTCGGACGTGTTATAATAAATACACATATTTACTTAATATTATAATATTTAGTGCTTTCTGCCTACCCCGCTAAGGATCTGGCGTGATGCTATGTTGTTGTTGTTAGATAGATTTTTTATCTATACACAGTCTTAAACACATTTGTTTTGAAAAAGCAATATTCATATTTAACTTCACTGCAACAGTCCGATATTGCTACACGCTGATTGTCAACTGGAAAAAGTTCAATCCTTCACTGAAGGGTCACTTGACAAAGTGCTCCTCAACATGTGACCCCACAGAGTGAAAGGAAAGCCGCATTATCCTCGTGACCTCCTCAACTCTGCGGGCCGTAGGAGCTTCGCCACAATTTGTCCGTTCAAATAGAATTACGTCAATTTCGTACGAAAGTTCACGATAGTAACAGCGAGCGCTTTGATAGGACTTTTTAATTGCAATAGGAAGTTATGCAAGTGTTCAAACATTCTACAGTTGAACAAATATACCTACTCGTGATAATAAAGCGGAGTTTGCTGGAATGAACTTTTACGGTGAATCAAAATTATTTCACCGTCATTACCATTACCTAACATGTCCCATAACAATGTCCCTTAAATAGTTTTACTGCTAGATGCGTATGTCCACTCAGCAGGAAAAGGGTTATAAAAAAAAAGAAGAAGATCGAAAAACACAAAGATAAATGACAACCCGGACCTGCGCCTCGAAAAAGGTAATAGGTAGGTAATATTAATACCCACTCGCGTGCCACGCTAGGCACCTGCGGATAGCGGAGCTTCTCACTTTTAATAACATTATATGCAACTCTAATGTTAGGTAATCTAGGTTCATTCCAGACGTTTTTTTTGCCGTGTTACAGCGGGTGAAACATAATATTATTTAGTAACTCTTAATAATACGATTCTAAATTGAAACTACTGAAATGGAATAATACAGTTGAAACACCTAGCTTTACTAGTACGATAATACTTAATTTTAGTTATTACAGTTGGTACTTAATATAACTTTGTATCTGTATAATACACCTAATAAATACACGTATCTCAACTATCTCAACAAGAGCCTTAAAATACACACC
>DWUN01003397.1:0-12099 GCA_018249975.1 Passova gellias
AGGTAGCGACACACAGCGGCAAAAGTGAATTGTTATCATTTAAAAATAAATATGAAGTAAAATTAAAACGATACATACGCTATCCGATAGTGGAGAAGATAGCATGTGTTATACATTTAGCGGAATAACATTACGTTCGTTATCTGTATCTTCACACAGCCAAGGATACAAATGTTTATGTTTCAACACTAGAATTTGAAGTGGATAAATTTGAGCAAAATATATATATTACAAATGGACTAATATAAGCTACAACAAGGTCAACGTAATTTAACCCCTTATTTTGAATACATATGCAGATTAAAATTAATATTAATTGTACCGTTACAAAACTGTTTTGTTTGCCATTTAAATACTTATTAGGTATGTAAAATTTTGCTTCTCAAAAAAAAGGTACACTAACACTGCAATTACATTTTTTTACCATAAATCTATTAGTAGACATCGAGCTAAAAATCTAATACAAACATAGTAACATAATCCTTTGCTTTTATAAATATTATTCTTAAGTTCAATTTGTCAACCCTATATTTGAGAATCTCGATAATAAAGTCACAACCCTACGTAACGCGACCATGTCAATATACCCACATACACGCATACGTCACGTAACACATAACGCACACGTCCAGCCGAGTTGTATATTTTATCAGTGTCGGCGTGTTTCTTGGCATTGCATC
The DNA here is from genome assembly GCA_018249975.1 of Passova gellias. Lineage (NCBI taxonomy): Eukaryota > Metazoa > Arthropoda > Insecta > Lepidoptera > Hesperiidae > Passova > Passova gellias. The sequence continues at coordinate 681 of DWUN01003397.1, forward strand.
ACCCGGCATTCCGCAGCGTTTGTTTTGGCAGCGCTTATCATTCGCAGATTACTACTGCGCGTGTTACCATACGAAGTGGTCTCACGCGAATCACCATGAGTTTTGTTAATGTGAATAACAATTAACGTCACTCCGCGAACAGCAACAATCTTATGTCGTTCGACTTGGTAATGAGTGGAAAAAAATATTGATTATAATAAGTACAAAATTTAGTTTGACTTAAAAAATACACCAATAATTTGTCTTCGGATGATATTATCAAGCGATTAAATTAAGATTCAAATCTTGTAAAATTTTTTTAATGCTAACCGAGGAACAGTTGCCGACGATCTATTATCTAAGCATTCAGGCTTTCCTTAGTGGCAGGAGAAAGCCATGTCCAGCAGTGGAACGTACAATAGGGTTCCGGCTGCAAATGATTTGCAATTTCTTATAAAATTTGGAATAAGCTTATATTGAAGCACAGCTGCGCCGGCCTCATAAAACGCAGCAAACATTCGATTGAACAGAATAGAATATTTAATTTTTTCACTGTCACCGGTTATCAGCGTGTTTGCGAGCAGAGAAATACTTCAATTAATTAGCGGCTGCGACTATTTACTCTCAACAATGTCATTGACAATAATATTGCAATATTGTGTTTTTACGACTGCATTTATCAGATCCATGAATAGACCGGTTTTGGACTTTTGGTTTGTTTATGTTTTGCGTGCGCCAATTTAAGATATCGTTTGCTAGTGCAAAAACTACATTTCATACGTTCAAATGAAGCGTACACCCGCCCACATATTGTTACATGTAATTCATTTTTAAATGAGGTATTTAAACATGACCTCGGCGAGGCAACATGTCTATGACGCTAATTTGATTCCGTTTTCTGTAGGGAAAAGTGCCTATATTGTTTTGATATTACATCAATTTTCATTCTAGCCTGTGCCAGACGAGTTGCACATTAGTCAAGCTTTATGGTAGGCAGGCACTACAGTGCCAAATAGGGGACTTAGGAGACTCTGGTGTGCTTCGGCTACATTCATAACTCTCTCAATGTACGTATACAGGTTTTGTAGACTTTTGTCTCCAACGTCAACCAGTAAATAATTTGTTTAATCGACATAGGAAAGTCTTGGTCTCCCTCGCCACCTGCATCCATCACTAGCATTGTATATCTCTTTTGTCACTCTTTCATCAGCTATTTTAGCCAAATATCTGAACCGTTGGAGATGCGATTTCTCATTTGTACATTAATACTCTTATACAATACTAATTATTTGGAGTGAAACTTATTGTTATGAATACAAGTATAAATCCCTACGTAATGGGTGCCATGACAACACACACAAAGACAAGTGCACAAACATTTAGAACAAGAACTAACACCTACAATACATCATTTAACAGGCCTGTAAGTCAAGTAGCCGCTGATTCTGACTGCTGACCTCGAGGGTTATCAACTTTATTACAACCCAGAACAAATGTTTATGCAAAGTGAATGAGTAAATAATATTTTTAGAAATAAATGCACTGTTAATAGCTTACTGGTCTCTGGTAGCTCGGGCTATGGTTAAATTATGATCGATAGCTACATTTGTTGTATAGTATGATATTCAAATGTCTAAATGGGAAATATATTTGTGTGACAAACCAATGTGAAATATGGGTCATCAAATGTGACATAGACAATATCATTGATCACACATGTCTACTATAGTAGTGATTGATTAATATTATACTGTCAAGAGTATGCATTATTCATGATCTACAGCATTACATAATAAATATCTTCATGTAACAAAATTTTGTAATCAAAACCCTATCTTCTGCATCCTAGAATTTTATAAATATCACCATTAAGTGTACCTCATGTTCAAGCAACATCTTGACTGGCCTTGTGGTCTAGTGGTTTGAGACTCTGACTGCAATACCGGAGATCATGGGTTCAATTTCCATTCGGGGCAAACATTTAGGTGATAAGTACATTTGTTTGTTTCTGCCTCTGGGTGTAGTAAAAATAACTATATAATTACATATTATGTTGTATGTACATGTGTATGTTTTTCAGATGTCCGGTTACGATAACATGGGAATTCAATTGCCTAATTTAGAAGCAGATAGCCGTGTGTGGTATTAACCCCAGTTATTATTATCTTCCCCAGTTATTAGCACAGAAACTACTGATTCAACCATTCATTAATTTCAGTCTATCTGTCTTAGAGGTTAAATATAAATATTAATCAAGTGCAATTGGTGCTCTGGCTTGCCTCCACAAACTTTTAAAATCTGATAGCATATGCTCAGCGTAACATTGTAATATTTGCAAAAGTATTTGTTTTATGTATGAAGAGGGCGATGAATCTCAGGACTGCAACAATAGATAATCAGCAGTTGATGCTTCTGCCTACCCCATTACAAACTTGGTGTAATATAACTATAGTAGTCTATTTTCACGACATAAGACTACTATCATAATTATATACCAGATATGTATATTAAAATTTGGAGCATAGTCGTTATTTCCAACTATTCAAATTAGATACATATAAATATAATGACTCATTGTAGAAAAAGTCTTTTAAACGTCCTATAAAATACACACCAAAATCATTTGAAAAATTTACTACTAAAATAGTAGCAGTTAATTTTAAAACAGACACAACTAAAATATGCCTTACTTATTTATCACTACAGTAGTGTTTACAACCTTTTAGCTCCAGTGAACGTAGAAATGAGCAAGACAACAAGACAAGTGATTGTTCTCGGTAATCTTGCATCAGATCAAAAACTAGGTTCAACCATTTTCCCCATGAGTCATACTTAGCTCGGTGATGCAAAACAATGATTCTCCAAATGCAAATTTACGTATTTTCTGAGTAATACGATCGACATAGATTGGCAGTGTCCTTTAGAAATAAAACTGAATATTAACATTTATCTGATATAAAATCTCATATCGAGAATTCCACACGATAATATTATCACCATAAGTTAAAAGAAAATTAATAAGTGAATAAATAACAATAATTTAATTGTTCATTAATTTAGATTAAAAAAATAATATGTCATTGTTATTACTGATAGCAATATATTTTTATCTAACACACTTGACACAATACCGTTGGAATAAATTTTTTATATATGTGTCAAAATTATTGCTAATTTTAAACAAATATACATGCAGCGTAAAGCAAAAAATGTATTGTAACACATTGTATTCAGATGAATCAAACTGCCCAAATAAAGTACAATGTCGCCACGTGAATCAATACAGACATTTGTTCACAATAGCTTTTGAGTGGAAAAGGTTATAAAAAACAGGTGGGTAGATATAAACAAATGAGTTTTGTTTACAAACAAAGCAATCGCGTAATGATGCGTACGAAGTGCGAGGCGGGGGATGACGCACTCACCTCTTCGGCAGCAGCATCGCGGCCGCTCCCTTGCGCTGGAACACGCCGTCCACCAGCACGCCGTTCTTACTGTTGCACGTCAGGTAGAACTCCGGCTGGTCGTACAGCAGCTCCAGGTGGCGGCGCGAGATGAAACTCGAGTGGCCCATGTTCACGTCCACCATGCCCCGGCTCGAATTACGTCCGATCACCACCTTCTTCTGCCGGATCATGTATTCGAAATCGCGGCCGTCGAGCCGCGCGATCGCCGTCGGCGCCGGCTCCTGGGCCCATTGCACCTTCGAAGGCGACGGAGGCGCCGACTTGAGCGAGAGAAGCGCCCATGCGTCGCTCTCCGTGCTTCGCGAGAACTGAGTCTGTGCCATCTCGGCGCGCTTACCGATATCACCAGAGTCCACACGCGGGCCCCGCGCCACCGCCGCAATAGAACATCACAACGAGTCCGTCCCGCAACCCGGATATCCGGAACCTGCCGAATCCGTGTCCGCTCTACGATTTGAGGTTACTGACGGGACGCACATGCGCAAAGTTTCGACTTGTGCGGTAAACAAGAATTATATAAATCACACCACCACGTGATAAAACTGTATACATATATTTCAGTCTAGAAGCGTGGATCGATACTATTCGATACTTTAATGCATTCCCCGACGTAAATATTAACTTTTCAGGTGTTGCACAACAAAATTTTCGCAATTGGACCGAAATTAGACACTAAAGTAAACACGAGGCGAGAACAAAAATAACCAAAAACGTCAGTTCGGCATACGCAGTTTACAAGTTCGATGCGCCATCTGTGCTACACAACAAAAAGCAACAATAATGCTTAATTCCTTTACACGCATCTCTTTTGCTCAATTCCTATCAGACTGCATTTACTATATTAATTATTAAATTTAACTGAATTTACCAGGATAATTAGAGAAATTACAATTTTACAAAAATTTCATGAAATATAAATGTAATATGGCAGTCTTAGAAGTCGAACAATGCATTTAGTTGTTAAAATCATATAATGTACAGAAAAAAATATAATTAATTGTATATTTCATTGATGGAATAAAACAAGGAATGTAAATAATGTTCAATGTTGAATTTAATTGTATGCATGTGCTATATATATATATATATATATATAATTTTTTTAGAAAAAAAATAATCATAGTATAATTCAAGGTTCATAGCTTTTGACTAATGTTTGCATCATTCAATTTAGTTTTCAATTTATTTTATTCTTATGTTATGTTTTATGTATGAAAAGGTGTTTCACCACCGTACCCAATGGAAATTCTTGCCATATTTACTTTGCTTAATATTATCCAGACTGCCGCCATACATATAAGTAGAACACGTTTTTAATATCTCAGAACGAATTTGTATTTGTATTTTCAACTATAACAAAAATTTCTATCGTCGATTAAATCTTAAAACAAAATTAATATTACATCCCAAAAGACTGATATCTGCGTTTATTAAAAAGCGCAAAATCATAGTTGCGGTGACGTCATGTATTTTTTCGACCAGTCAAAGGAAGACATTCCTTTTGTCAACAGTGTTTGTTTTCGGCGTTTCTTATAAGATTTTTCTACAAGCAAATCATACTGTTAATACTATTACAATCAAGCTCGTCAATTTGTAATTTTCGTCGCCTCTCGGCTGTGCTTTATCAGGTAAGATTATTCTGAAAATAAAAAACGCGCCATATTCAAAACTTATTTTTAGACAGGCAGTTATTGTCCCCCTGTGTTAGTCATTTAAAGTTCAAATAATACTTACATCAATCCCTATTACCGAAGCATAAAATAAATATCAGTTGGCTGTGTTTGCGAGGATATCATACATGTGAAATGGCATTAACCCATATACATAAAAAAATACAATATATATTCATGGTATCCAAATTTTATTCTCCATACATTACGAGTCGTTTGCCAATCAATCATTTTCACATTCGTTTATCTGTGCAAATGATATTCCAACGTGTTTCTAGTAGAATTATTTTTGAAAACTTCCTTTGTTATAGGGGTTTTATAAATAAAACTTCAGTTACAATTGAATATATTTTTATTACTATTCAATGATAGAAAGACTAGATACATATCACAGAAAATACATGTTAAACCTTGTATACATGTTGTCAGTTACGAAAGTGACCTGTCGAGTGATCCAGAATGATAAAACGGAGGTGGAGACAGAATATTTGATCAGTATTAATACAGCAACATACCTAGTGGTCAGTTAAGCGATGTATGTTTTATTTTATAGGGGATAACTTTAATAACAGTTTAATACTTTAAAAGGATATTTGTAATGATTTTTTCTAAATAATACAGTTAAAAAAAAGTTTAATTTCACTGCAGAGGTTTAAACTTTTCAGTGGTGTTGATCTGTGATAGTTATAATTATAGTTCCCTTGAGGTCCTCTTGCTTGACCTGTACACGGCAGTTACTTGACTGTAAAGAAATTTGTATCTAGGTTTGTGGCAAGCCGATGTTTTACTAAGGTTGATGATATTTGCCACACACATATGGGGATTTGATAATGTCATACAAGGCTAGAGAAATGCATAGATTAATATGATTATCCTAATCATCCAGCTGCGTCAAACTGGCCACTCCCCTATTAATCCAGTGCTTCTGGGGGATATCAGACAACAGTGTGATGTACATAACAAAGTTGCTGGAGTGTCCCGTAGTGGCCAGCACACCCTTACGTTCGCTGGTCTTGTAGATGGGACAGAAGTAGCACGGCGGGGGGTGGAATTTAGCAATGAGCGCTGGCTGAAACCAGATTATGGGGATGGTGTCAAACAGGATCTTCGGGTAGGACTCGTCGAGCTGCATCGTTACTCTGTTCCATCTCGCTCCTTCCAGGAATAGACCCTGAGCATACAAATTTGTGGCTTTTATTCGATTCATTTATAATCAAACAATAGCAACCATTTGCAAAAAATGGATTTAAACATGTTGTGCATCTAATATTTTGGTGTAGAAGTAGAGTTAGAAATTTATGATCCTTAGATATCAATACTATATTAATAAGATAATAATAAAAATATTATTTTTTGTAAGCCAAGCACCACACTGCATGAACACATACTTCTCAACTCACCCAAACAAATACACTGTGGTCTTGTCCCTGATTATCCACCTGGTAGGATTGCTGCTTGCACATAAGTTATAAATTATAATAACAAGACTAATGTATTGGCCAAACTGTTGTCAAATTGGTTGTCCATTAGATGGCAGAAGTAAAGTCAATCTCAAGTTCACCATTTTCTTCTATACTACATACCATCATAAATGTTATTCATCTCACCTTACAATAAACGCCGAAGACAGGCTCCTCCTCGCACTCGGTCTCCATGCTGGTGATGGTGAACTCAAAGTGCACTTGGTCTATCGGTATCTTGTTGTGACGCGAGTAGTTCTGCAGCACGCCGGTAAGGAACGATTGAGTGAAGTAGAAGCCGGATATCCAGAAGACGATCGGCGGTCCCTCGTCTATCCAATCTTGGAGGAACTTCAGCCTAGCGAAAGAGATTTTGTTTATCGGTCACTACACAATTGATGAATAAAACAAACGAAGCAAGGATATGGTCAAATCGATCTTCCTTTTACAGGTGCACGATGTCCGAGGACCAAGTTCTGGACGAGGATACGTGGCCGATGGAGGCCGAAGCGGCGATCAACGACATAAGGAAGCACGTGACATCAGCGAGCGTGTCTCCCAAGCTACAAAACACCAACCAACGGATTTACATCAACCTCACGACGCTAGAAAAGTCTGAATACTGCGTAGAAATGTCCGCGTCCGGATTCCGGGTGGTCGGCAGGAAGTACGACGAGACGACCCTGTCGACCATAGAGAACATGAACTACGAAACGCCATACGCCCTGCTCAACAGCATCAGCCAGAAGTACCGGGAGTCCTTCGGAGGCGAACTCATGAACAAGCTGCTGGATCTGGCCAAGAAGTCCGAGGGTTGACCGGTGCCAATCGAAGAAAGAGTAACCAAGTAGGCCTCGGTTCTACTTTTGCTTTTGCTTTACAGTAGACACTCGAATACCTTTGTTCTAGATTTTCATAACCTAAACGGTGAATTTTCGATATTGTACATCTCCATATATCATTTCGTATAGAAACTCGTGTATCGTACGGATTTGTGTTGGGCTTGTCGCCAAGTCGATACGCTCTAGATTGTCCGAATTTTGTACATTGTTATAGTAATTGTAAAGTGCTAAACTGATAATTATCTCGTGTAATATTAAGATTGTATCTAAAAACATTGGCATATTTTTGGAGACCAACGAACACCATAATTAGTAAGAAATTGGAAGAGCTTATAATTAACGAATTATTTTCCTGATATGTTTTATGATAGTTAAGATTTTTACCTACTCATCATATCCCATTGAACTGCCATATACCTACAGCTCAATCCGGTAACCCGTGCTACCTCCGTAAGTCTAGTCCAAACATTTAACACTGACGTGCATAGAATTTATACCAAATATCACCTAGCCATTTTTATACAGGTTTCGATAAATATCTCTCATTCGACCCTCTCCAAAAATATCGCCAACGGCAGGCCTAGTACGCTCGCTATGATGAGAACGGAACGTAAATAAGTTATAAAATCAGACGTCTATTCTAGTAATCCCCGATGAGTTTTTTTAATATGTCGTTGGTAAAAGCCTTCATTTAAAGTCCCTCGTATGTATGTCTTGGAATTTTGCAACCAATATTTCAAACCCAATCCAGCCATTCGGCTGAAACTTGGCAGACGTTCGATTCCCATGACAATGCAATAATAGAGGCTTTTGTTAAAATGTTATGTATTCCTTTGATCACAGCGTGTCATATGAACGAGCATGTTAGGATTATTATTACAGATCTGTTTTCTATAAGGTTTTTGTTAGTCACTATTGTGCAATAATAAGCTTAAACACCGCTCCGATCAGACTGAGTACAACAACAGGCTGAGTACAAACAATTATAGGTTTTAGATCGTTTACAAATGAGCGTAGCTGATGTGTTGTGATAGTAAACTATATATTAATTTATATGTATATTGGAGTTTTATTTCATTTACCTATCATACCTGTCTATGTACCTACAGGGTTTTTCACTTCGATCAATACTTGGTATTATTATTTTTTCGACTCTTTTATTAATCCACAACGGACACGGGTCTCCTCTCATACTGCGAAGGCTTTAGGTCACAGTCTACGAAGCCGACCAAGTGCGGATTGGCAGATTTAAATATCTTATACTCAACTTTAATTCTTATTGAAACTAGACTGACTTCTGGAGACAATCACCTGCCAAGGAAGTCGGCAACATATGAGCCCAGCGGTTTCATGGATGGATAGGACTTGGACATCCAAACGCCGGGCACGATGCCCTTGACGAAGGCGTTGTTGCACTCCTCCAGCTCCGCGCTCATGATGGCCAGCCCCTGCGCCGCCATGTGCACCCCGTGCAGCGTGCGGCGCACCACGCTCAGCAGGCGGTTGTAGCGGATCAGTTCCTGGACAACGAAGGCTGTTAGAATCCCCTCAGTATAAAAGTGACTTTTCTAAAAGTGTATCGCCACATGGTTCAGCTCGACGTTAAGTTAGACACAGAAAATCTTTAAAATATATGAACGAAACAGCAAAAGAACAAAGTTTTTTATAATGTTTGTCTGTCCGTGTTTCTGTCTTTCCGGGTTAATCTCCGGAATGGTTAAACCGATTTTAATGGGACTTTCGCTGGAAGAAGAGATTGTTCCGAAGTGCCCCCCGGGATCGGGATTTGCGTGGATAAAACCGCGGCCACAGCTAATAATAGTGATACTGAATAGACGAAAGACGCTCGACCTGCTTGAGCACGGTGTTCATGCTGTTGTAGTACTGCACGGGGTACTTGACGGACACCTCGTAGACGTCGTACTGCGCGGGCAGCCGGGACATCATGTCGCGCGTGAGGTCCACCACGCCGCCCGCCTCGCCGCCCTCCGCGCCGCCGCCGCCCGCCACGATCGACGTCTGCGTCAACAGGCAGCCGAACAACAGCTGCAACAGGACTTTTGTGACCATAGATCCAGAGTGTCGTTTACTACCTTTACGTATCTAAAGAGGATTTGTTAAGAATTGTGACGAATACATAAAAAACAAGATCGTTACATAAAATGCAACAGACAAAGGAGACGGCCTGTAACGTCTACTGAATCTCACTAAAGGAAAAATATTTTACACACTTCATTGTTGTCATATAATATTATGTTTTTCATTTATTTACTCTCAAGCACAGTATTGGAACGCTTATAACAGATGAGAATTACACGTCCAAGTAAGGTTTATTCTGAAAAATGTCCGCTTATTGTTGTAAGGAAAATTTAATTAGTGTACTACTCGATCGAATGCTATTACTTTTGACCTATCTTATAGTGTGTTAATAGAAATGTGATCAAATGACCGCGGCAGTCTCCTTGTTGTCCTTCGTGATGTCGGCGTTCTCGTGCAGCCCAAACACCTCCGGCTTGGCGATCATCGGCAGCGATCTGATGTGTTCCAGTACCGAGTTGTAGTCCACGCTGGGGGGGATGCGATAGTCGCCGCTCGGGGAGAACGAGTAGCTTAAAAAAAGTCACAAATCGATGACAATTTGTGTTCGATTTTCATTTGATTTTCAAGATCAAGATCAGAATCTCGTCTTAATAAATTTGTCTTGTACAATGAACAGATCTAAAACGACAATTATTTAGACCTTTCCACTGAAGTATTTTTCGGGTGTATTAAAAGATTCGATAAAACAAACCATCGTTCAGTATCAAAGCTCTTTGTAAAGCAGAAGTGGAGACAATACCTATACACTAGCCCTAAACTTGTAGATAAATATCTGGAAGTAAATGGTCAAATGAAGAATATTCTCATGGCTGCTGTTACGAATAGGACGCGGATTAGATTGTAGAGTTCTTCAAGATAACACCTGAAGTTGTAGACTAAAGAAATCATAAAAAATCGGTTAATCCCTTGCCAATTAGCGACTAGCTCGCCATGCGACAAAAGCCATTTAGCAAACTTCCGCATATTTCAAGTCTTCCGTGTCTGCTGAATAAATATGTAGGTATATAAACACTCTGTTCGGTATACTCACTTGGGATCCGAAGTGACTTCCTCATTGTAGAAGATGGAGAGCAGAGACAGAATGAGCCTTCTGTCCTTGTCGTCGGTCACTCGCCCGCCGTAGTTGCATTCCCCAGCTAAGTAGTTGAGCGCATCGAACGGCGTCTCGGTGTATTCCGTGAGGAACATCTTTGCAATAATACAAGTAGGTACTTTGACATCGATTTATCAATGAACACTTTTTGATATTGCTTTAAAATTTCATGACGAAGGATGCTTTGCAGTTGAGTTACCCTTAATGAACAAATAGTACCTTTCCAGCTAATATTACTGAATTTGGCTGAGGTGTTCAGAGTTCTAAAGTAAGAGTATTTTCTTGTATATTAGTTAAAGCGACGATAATTAAAACCTGGGAAGCTCTAACCCAGGTCTTATAAAGCGAGACCAACCTAACACGCCTAGTCGGCTGCCATCGACTTTATTACTATTAATTACTTATTTTTAGCGATCTTCTATTCTACCTGCTACCCTCTTAGGTTCCGTGTTCACCTGCAGCTGCATGATGCAGATCCTCAGGTCGCTCTCGTTGAACTCGTACTGGATGTTCCAGCCGAGCGGGCCGAACGCGCGCCGCTCCTGGACGATCGCGTGGAAGAAGCTCAGCGCGAACAGCAGCCGCCGCCACTCCTCGGTGCGCGGACACGAGATGTAGAACTCGGGGTCGCAGATCGGGTCCGATATGTACGAGCGGTACATGTTGTTCTTCAGACCCTTCGGCGCTTCGTTGGTCATCTTTACACCTGCGTATCGATATATATATATATATATATATATAACTAGCTGACCCGGCAAACGTTGTTCTGCCATATAAATTATAACAGTATTTCTCTACTATATATTAT
>DWUN01003398.1:0-12095 GCA_018249975.1 Passova gellias
TTCTTACACCTGTAACATACCTACGTAATGTGTAACGGCGTGTGTAATGGTGCAAGTATTTCGTAATATACGACGCGACAACGTCGTTCATGGTACCTACTGACACAATGCGACGTATAACGTAAATAATTTACTTTCGTGGAGAAATATTTTTACATTCTACGGTAGGTACAATAGACACCGCCCTGAAAACAGAACACGGAGAGTCCTAACGTCATACATCTATCGAAGAGAGAGTTGCATCGGGTGTTTGTTATCGTTGATAATTTGCAAATTTATTGACTAATTTAATGACTAGCGGCAATGTCTGACTGCTGCCCTGACTGACAGTTGAGGTAGGCTGGGTAAAAACAAGAGACCTTTTTGTAGACATAATGCTCTATTTATTTTTAAAATATATTACTTCTGCACACTGCATTAAAAAAAACGCCGCTTACAAATTCTTTTAAGCGTCTGACGATGATGGTAATAACGACGATATCCGCATCCTAATTTAAAACGATAAATAGCGATATTTTTTTCCCGCAAAATCCTATTTTATAAATCCGGACATACTAGTAGAGATGCCCGATTTAGTCCTCCACCGAGATCTTGTTTAATGCTTGTCAGAAGGATACGTTATCATTAGAGCCCATTACGTGTTAAAATTTATCGGGCGATTAGCTTTAACTGTGATTTGTAACGCTCGTACCACCTTAATGGACTTTGAAACTGTGGTGATAAATAAAATCCTTTTATGTTTTTCTTCATTATGTTATGCCGTTCCAATTACCCATTCGTTATCGTATTTCTAAACTCACACAACAGTTCCATCTGCATCACAAACCGAAAAACTCGAGCAGTAAATAATATACCCTGATATACATATTGTTCAGTTATATAATTAATTGAAATTGATAAAGACCTAATATTAAATATTTATCTACCGAGGAAACAACAATAAAATTGTTTACACTCAATATCTTCACTCAAAGTTGTAAGTGTAACATTATATGACGCTCATTTGATTTAATAGAGGCAGATGTAATAGATGGTAATGACCCTAAAGCAGTGTTAAACATAACTATTATCGTTCCTACGCGTTCTACGCCCTAGCAATAACCGTACGCAGCAACCTTGTTGACTATTACTTCAGAGAGTCACTATACTTATCAATCTTGCATACATACAGTTGTCTTAAGAAATTAGAGACACATTCACAACAATGGACAAAAAACAACGGGTCAAGTCTTGGGCCTCAAATAAACAAAATCATTAATATCATTACTATTTTACGATTGATGGACAAAACTTACGATGAAGCTACGTAAGTGATAAAACAAATCGTAATAAAAGAATATTTAGCAAAAAATTTTAACACATTAAAAAATAAACTAACTTAGAAATACCTTTAAAGGGAAAGACTAGTAACAACAAATACAACAATATGTTTCTTAGTATTTATTTTTTAAGTTGCGTTTAATCAAAGAGTGTCATAGGCTTTTACGCTTAGTTTAAAGCAATGCATCGCAAAATATTATAGTGCATTTCAAACGAATTCGACATCGATTAGTTTAGAGACTCCCTAACAGTGCCTTACAGTCCTCTAATAGTTATCATTCACAAACAAAAAAAAGTCAAAATGTAGGTGAATATAAACGGTTAGTAGGCGTAACAATCAAACTGTGATTGCATGCATTTTATTACACACCCACTAGATGGTGCTATATATCACCCAACGCATTTTTCTTATTGTCAATAGTATACCACTGTCGGCAGCGAATACAGTCGCTCACAAAACGACAACTTGAAATTTTGGGGCACAGATTTTTTCAACGCTATAAAGTGATTCTTTCTAACGAGAGATTGTTATAATTTTTTTTTTTCCTTAGAGAGAGTTCATTAATTATGTGAGAAAAAGAATTCGCAACCTACATACCTACATTTAAAAAGATTCGCATCGACCACAAAATGCGTGTTGCTTGCTGCGTGCCACATTGGAAATAGCGAGACTTATCTCATCGGATGCAGTTAAGAAAAACAAACTCCATTACTTTTTTTTTTCAAATTTGCATGTTCATTATTGAAAAACATGGAGTTTTAAGGTTTCTAATATCCACGAATAAAGGCCAAAGAACACCGATTTAGGTACAGCAGTATAAAAAAAAGGTTTTAATACTTAATTCTTTTAATGCCCAGTGAAAGATTAACGCAGATAAGTCGAGAGCATTACCAGACCACGTTCTATTTGGAGGAAGTGATTAAGCAGGCTTTATGGGCAAATCCGATCGTGCCGTGAATGAAAGTCAATCAGAAATAGAATGATTTAAATATGCGGAAGATATAAAACATTTTGGACGTCGGCGAGTGACGCTTGCGCGCAGGGCTCTGGCGCCATTTCGCCGCATTCTTACACAATTGTGACATTTTTTATTTGTTACATGATCGATTTAAATATTACGAAAGCATTATTGTGAAGCGGTTTCATATTTTAAAATACTCGTATTGATCCAGACCGGTACCAGATCAGTATTGGTTTAAACAAGACCAAATACTAAATGAAAGATTCATATTAAATCTTTAGCAGCATCTTTGAGACGCAATATCTCTCTCCACTGTTCCGATACTCTTCAACAGATCACTTTAAAACCAATATTACAATTAATTACTGACAAAAAATTTGACTGATCGTGAATATTTTCAAAATTGCAGCGTCTCAAAATCTAATACCTATGCATTTAATGTAAATGTAAATAAGTAAGACTATTATAACTTTAAACATATATTATAACTTAATTTGCATTTTTTATTGTGTCGTTATACCACCACTGTTTAAGAAGTCTTAATTAATGTTGGGTTACATTAATATGTTACTCTATATACAGTGGTTTGTATTAATATTAACATTTATTATCGGCGTTAACTGAAAAACTCTACGTGCGTTAATGTTAACGTGAATGTACTAAAAAGTTCTGTTATGCGGAAGATATAAAACAGACTGCGCTTGTCTAAAAGTGGTGCAATAACGTCCGCGCGGATGGCGCCGTAATAAATATGGCGGTGGGTTACACTGTTGATTATTACCTTAATCTATATACTTAAACTGATCAAATTGTTCAAATACCCACGAATATAACGATCATTTCTTAGCACAATACGCTCAATATAATTTACGTCTTCGTTCTTTATATATTTATACAAACTCCTTAGATTACTTTGTTTTGAGGAAAACTTAAAATCAAAATTAGATAATTTAACTTGAGACATTTCAGATTTTTGTTTTTGAGTTTATTTAATTAATGTTCAGTATTCTTTCTTTGTTTTACTGCAAAATACTATCGCATGACTTTAACACAAACGGCTCTGTTATTTTTGCCTACTAACTGCTCATTTCAAATCGTCGTATAAATCATAAAAACATGAAGTGTAACTTTGAGGGTGTTTTTGTTATTCTCTAAGCGCGGCAAAAACTTATAAACTACGTTATGAAGTCTATAGCGAATTGATCTACTTTTTTTTCTGTAAATCAGTTATTAACGCATCCGTTTAAACCGTAGCGAGAGTACCATTAAACATATTCGTTTCGGTAATCCAATAAACGGGTATAGTTTATACGGTTCGCAGAGAGCACGATTTGATTCTCAACGCGGTTATATCGAGACTGTGATGTTGTTCATAAGGTTCGTTACATAATAAATTGACCAAGGACATCTGGTCGCCCACGCGTTCATAATTGTCAGATGCGATACAAGTAACAAACGATGGTTGAGTGCAAAATTTACAGTTGGTATATTTTTGCTTTTAATTAAACGCCTTTAAAACTATGGCATTTACAGCACTAGAAAATTTAAAGTTTATATTAATTTACCTTTAATTAAAGCAACTAAACTGAACCAATGGTATTCAATAAACAAATAGGTAAAGTAGACAGAAATACATAACTAAAATCCTCCACATTATATACAACACGTTTAGGAATCACTGCAATCAAAAGCTTGGTCCAGAAACGTTTTAATGCTTCCGATCGCTTTGGAGATTTTGTAATGCCGATGTGTCAGAATACTAACGCAACGCTTCCTTGAAACTTTATACAATTGTAACGTCAATCTTAATTTCCTTTGGCGTTTGATTGACATTGGCGTTTCGGAAAATTAATTGCCTATATGTATATACAGTAAATGGTCTTGGGTTGGCTTATATAAAATACCTTATATATTTCAAGTATAAATAATACTATAAGTTTTTCGCTATTTTTAGATTTTAAAATATATTTGCTTTGTAATGACTATGTTTAAGCTGACTCTATTTGGCTTTATAATATAAGTACTTTACAAATATATAAAATAGAAATAATAATTTTTGATTATATGACCTATTAACTAATTCTCAATCGAAAAAATTAGTTGACAACCCTACGTCTAATCCCTTCACGGCACCAAACTGTGAAATTAGATTAGTCCATTACAAAAGTGACGTAATGATTATAACCAGATAATATATTGATACATTGGTATCAAATCAATCAATCCATGTATTGACACGGTCTCATATTTAATGCTATTAATATTTCATTTTATTTGCACACAATCTTGTAATATCATTAACATGCACTATTTTATAAAGGAAATGTTTTGTGTCGTATAATATCATCAATACTTATTAAGAAAGATGCTCAAATATTGGTGTCTATGCGCTTTAACATCCCGTCTAAGTACCTTTATTGGCTCCAGTTTCGTTGAACATTCAATCAATACGTTAATTAACCGTAGTTATACTTCAGATTCCAGGTTACAAGTGCCTCTTTATCTCGGACTTAGTCACAATCAAATTGATAATAAGTTTTTGACGACCAATAAGAACATAAAGTACAACAAAACTTAGCTTTCGGCTTTGCTACTTTCGTACCGTTAGAAGCTGTCAAATTAAAACTCGATTGAAAATGTAACGCGCGCACGAGAGTGAGTACATTTGACAGACGAGGGGACGTATGACGACGAGTTTTAATGAAAGTAGAAGAAGCGAAAAGTGTGTCATTAGCGTGAAATAGGCGTATCATTGCATGCATATGTACTAATGAAAGTAAGCAGTTATAGCTTAATGGTTAGGTTGCAACCAGTTAATCCCAGCTATTGGTCTTCAAATGCTTGCAAGCGCATACGACCAAAATATGTAGTCCAATAATGATAAAAAAAAAACTAGGATAGTAAATATAAACACCTAATTTAGTTGTCCAAAAATATATCTCTCACCGCGAATCTAACAGAAATACAGACTCCTCTAGGAAGCTTCTATTTGAATCTATCAGCATCTCAAATTCTCTCTAGCCCATTTTTTCAACGGCGGCATGCTGAAACTTCCCTTGAAATTTATTACCACCAATTAGTGGTCGACTTCCGCGTCCAAACCGGGATCTTTCCACTTGTCAAATTAATAAAGGAAAACGTACGGCCGCGTTCGCCCGCCTCCCTGCGACCAATAAAAGATATATGTTTGTTTTACGGAAAGCGAAGCGTCAATGACCCTTTTAACCTAATTTTATTTGGGTTGAATTTATTAATATTCCAAATATAACCAAGTCTATTGCATCAACGATTTATTTTCTTTAAATGTACATACTTTTTGTTTACATCATCTAAAATAGTTTATTTGTCAAAACTATTACCGCGCTAAAAGGTATTAAGATGCCCCTACTTATTTACATAATCGTACATAGTAGTAACATAATACAAATATTAAAATAAACATACAACTTAAAGATATATTACACAAATCATAACAACAATACTAATGTAACTTAATAACGTAACGTAACGTGCTCCGATTTAATTGCATTGAATATTATGTAAGCATTTTTTTTTATTGTGGTAAAAATCATTCAAATGACCATTACTCAATTTTCTATGTTTCGGAATGTATGAATAGGAATAGTGCAAGTCGTGTCTTCCTTGTGCATAGTATGAGTATTCAGCTGAACGAGAGATCCGTTCCTAGCAATGGGATGTGGAAACAAAAGTTACGGACATAACAAACATAAAATAAGTAAACAACAACCGGGGTTGTATTGAATTGATCGCTAATAAATTGCTTTGAGAGCGACGCGAACTAAAAATAACACAACGGTTTATCCATACGGGCCTAAGTTTCATAGTGAAACGAGGAGGATGTCTTTCAAATTATTGTATGTAATCGTTTTCATTTCTGACAACTACGTAGTTTTGAAAGTGACAATACATACGTAACAGTGAATACGACACGTCATTTACCGACGCATTGTAATAAATGTGTAATTGAAATCAACTACAGTCACTATTGATATAGCGTTAAGGGAGAAATTTGAACGGCATTGATATATGATATTGAGTTCGTCGAAACGTAAATTGATGTGTGTGTGAGTGTACTTAAAGTTTTGATTGATCATGATACGCAGAAGCTTTTGTTGTCATCGGAGGAAAGTTATTGGTATAGTCATTGCAGTCACAACATATCGATAATTAAATCGCAAAGTGAATTTAATGGAATTACTGAGTTCTTGCATATTCATTTTTTATTGTTGACTAAATGAACCCTGCGATTGCAGCCGCATGGAATACTATTTTAGATATAAAATATAGGTGGACCTTTCTCTAATTAATCTATTTTACATTTAACTAGCTTTTGCCCGCAACTTCGTCCGCGTGGCATAGTGACTTTGGGCAGCATTTGGAGTTTTCAAAGTTAATTATAGCCTATGTGTTACCGAGGTCTAATAGTCATATAACAAAAAAGTTTCATTGAAATCGGTCAAGTAGTTTTTGCGTGAAAGCCGGACAACAGACAGACAGAAAAATTTCGAAATGTTTTTTTTGGCTTGCGTTACTTGTATGAAGACTCCTAGAAGTGTATTTTTCCGTTTTTATTCAATATACAGAATTGAACTCTTCTACAACTTTATTATTATTATTATATATATATATATATATATATATATAGATATAGATATTTAATTATTCATACTCGGCTAATACGTACCATCAGGTGCCCCATATCTCCCTCGCCGTACAATACCCATAGCGATGTCAATACTGCACAACAATTACCGCTTCACTTGACATTTGAACGAAACAATGTCACTAGAACATATGCCGCAGGTGATGCTAAATGGTAAATGCCATTGTCATATTATGACATACATCTGCTGAACGACATTTTGATAGATACGAATAGATAGATGTTTTACTACTTACGAAATGTCACTCTTAAGCTCACAATTGCATAAATATTTCGCAGACAAGTAACTTAATTAGCCTTTCAGTTAACAGCCTAGTATTGCATTTACAACTGGCCGACTGCCACATGCATATGTTATATACCAAAGGAAAAATACTTTCGCACACCTATTTGATGGATGATTATGATGGTTGATATAAATACATTCTAAGCGGAATGTCAGTTACAAGTAAAGTGAATTACCTTATATCGATCGGATGCGATTCGAAAGTAAATAATCGTATACAGTCCTCATTGGGGCGAATGACAAAAAGGATGTTTTAATGCCATTCATCATATAGGTAACAGGAGACACAAATGGATTGAATGAACGTTTCCTGAATGAAAGTTTGTCAACGGCAACTGGCTACTGCGGCCGGGCAATGTATCATGTTGTTTCTATTTTAATGTGGCAGCTTACAATGACAAATGCGCCCATAAAGGATTAAGAATTGCGTTTATGATGGGTCTTTCATAGTTAGGAAATCATTTTCAAGATTCTTCTATTAAGTTTGAAATTTACCAAAATATCGGCGGTATATCAAATATTTTATTTGATATTTAAACATAGAAGGATGCTGTAATAAGCTTTTTACTAACAGCACTGGCTGACACATTTTCTTCATCTCACTGCTGGTCCAGTCTCGCTACTCAACCGCGATGCCCATTGTCATCGTTAGCAAGTAATCGTTATGGTTCGTCGATGATCTGAAAGGTAGTTTAAAAAACAGCCTAATTGGCCTCTAACTCGTTCCGCCATTTCGTCTAACAATATAGATGTAATCATTGGAGGTAACATTAATCATGTATTATCAATACAAAGTAAAAGTGAACAATTCCTCACATTTATATTGCACTGCAACAAGATCTAACAAATGTCGTTACTTTATATTTTGCCACGCCCTTATCAAAAGCACACAAATCGTGGCTTAACTGGCTTTCGCATTGTTAGAAAACAGATAGAAATAATATAAGGGCAAATTAAACGTTCCAAGATATTCATCATATCAGGGCTATCGCGACTTTGCGGGAAAGGCACACGTCCTAAGTCGTGATCTGCCTCGGTCGATCACTTTCTCAAATGTCTAGTTAGGAAACTATTTCTGGTATTGAGACTATTCATAAAGTAATAAATCTGTCCGAGATATTTTAATAAGACAAACAAAGGTTATCAAGGTTTGTATTCAAATTTAGAATCATCAGTTTCCATCATTACAATCTGCACTGAAGCTACTTGTCATAAGAAATAGGAAAGTGGTCCAATTCAAACGTATCTTTATTGATCGTAGAACAAACGGTACATTAAAATTCACTACATAACATTTCTCTAGCAGCAGTAAAGGAGCCATTAATTAATTCAAAGCTCTCTATCTCGTAACACTTCTGTAGGGGAGTATAACACTTGATACGCTAATCGCCGGGTTTAATATCACTACTACACCCACCCGCAGGAGATCATACAATTGCAACGTTAGCCACGTTTAACTATAGGGATATGCCTTGAAATGTGTCTGTTTCTTACATATGAACAAATGAACTTATGCATATGGTTATTACTCAATTTATCTAAAGGCTAAATTAAAAAAGCAAGAAAACAAAATACATAATACCTAGCAGACTAGAATAAAGACAAAAGGGTCATCAATGAATTCCGCTTAGATACAGACACTGTGAATGAAACCAATGAAAAATCCTTGCAATTAATGCAAGTCAAGGTTACGCACCTTGAACAAAATAGAGACATGGAAAGCCTGAAAATAATCAGAAAGATTTATTAAACCGGGACATAGGTAGGATAATGGCAAAGAGAAGAATATGATTTAGTATCTGCAACGATCTCTTCAAGTGCCTAAACAAATGTCTTTACTCAAATATCGCGAACAATAGACAATCCAGTTCCGTATACACGTTTCGTAGCTCGTAACCAAGCCTATGTTATAAATTCTCATAATCAGGCTTTCTCATGTCATTGAGCTGGTCATTTAGCAGTCATAGCGTATAAACGTGAAAGTGTTCGCGAGACAAATGGCAAAAGCAATGGTTCAGGACTAATAAGTCCCGGGGCACAATAGGCGTGGGTGGTGCGAAAGTGAATTCGATTATTTACGCGGCATCTTTGACTTCTATCGAAGGCCGTATCGTTGCGATCAGTATTCGCGGTTCGATACTTGATAGTTTATATTTGAATTTTTTTTCTTTAGTTCATTTTAAATACATCTAAACTGACACATCGATGCGATAGGACTTTTGTGAAAAGAACATTACAATGATCACGAAATTTCTTGTAGCAGCTTATTTAAATACATCGTTACAAAGTTCAGGGCTAATTTTAATCTGAATGAACCAATAGACATTTAAATAGAACATCGAATCGATTTTCACAGAGCACGATTAATACTTTATCTAGATAATGTTAGAACGGGAGTGTTATAGAGGCTAATATAATAACATACATAACATAACGCCAGGTCCCGAACGGGGTAGGCAGAAAGCACCGAGTGTCAAATAGCTCTGTCTTTGCAAACCTGACGCGCTTCGTCTACATCCATCACTCTCTTCATGCATACATTCTGGTTTCGGAGACTCTTGACTCCTCCGTCAAATTAGTTCTAAGTTCTAATATGATTACATATTTAAAAAAAAACAAAATAATATGAGTTTGCCAGTAAAAAATGAGATGATACAATTAAGGTTTCGTAGTTAATATTCTAAGATATTCAATTTTATATGCGCCCTGCGAAAAACCCGTTGCCACACAACTAAGCTACAGCAGATATTTACGTAATGCGCTTACAAATGTTTTGCAACGGCAAATATTTGAATCAAATGTCTTCGCAAACATTCTTAGATGGTAGCATAAAGCCACTTAATTCTTGTACAAGATGATGCCACATCTAAATATTGATATGAATAGCGTAGAAACACGAAATGTCTGTTTGTTTGCCACTATATTGTTTGTTTCCTGTCAACATAGAACACGATTCATGGCAATTTTGTTCAGATCGTTTTTCTCTAGCGAAATCCGCATTGATTTCTATCAATATTGTCTATGGATTTGTGTTAATTTTGTTTCGATTCAACGGCATCTATTGATATTCGTTTAAAAGTAAACCTAAGCCTACAAATAGACTGCTTTACCATATTATTATATATGTTTGCATAACTTGTAACTCCTTTACAATACGCCAAACAGTTTTCTCATACAAGTATCTTTTATCTATGTTATTGTTTATATCCATATGAGTAATAGAATGCATAAAGAACTTTGACTTGTATAAGAAACTCTGATTGCTCAGCACTGATTTCAGAAAGGTCATTTTTGATCTCTGCCAATTTTAACAACTTTCATTTTAAGTTATTCGCGAGGTTGTCTGACCTTTACATGACTTAGATCAGAAAAGACTAAAATATGTACCAAGTTGCGTGGCTCCAAAGCATTAAAATCGAATGGTACCTAATCAGATATGCCAAACTGTCATGTTACTAGTATTTGATTTTTTGATTTCGTTATGCGGGTGTATAATGTTTTTAAGTCAGCAAGATTGTTTTTCTTACGCCTTTAATTTTGAATATATGTATATTAAAACATATTGATATTTGAATATATAATTTACTTTTTTACATAAATCTTTTTATAGTCGTTAGGAAGATTGACTATGTATCTAAGTGTTCGCTTAAAATTAATATCTGTCTCACACATAACATTAGCAATATCATCTTGAAAAGTAATTACTATCAGAAATCAATTCACGATTTTACTGTTTCAACACTTGAAATGAGAACATGAGATAAGAAATTAATTAAAACTTTGTGACATCGCGGATTCGCAATACGAATTAAGATCATTGAGACTGAATCCTTCTCAAATGACGCTACAATATTATTTACTTTAAGTTTAATATCGCCTCGCTACTGCGTGTAACAAGAAACATGATCAATACATTATCCGCTCGAATGCACATCAAATGCATCGTCAGGTTTTGCACTGGACCGTGAATGCGGTAGATACGTGTAGGAGTCAGTCACATTACATGCCAAGTCCTCATGACGTCACGGTTTACAAATTCGGGAGCACACGCATTTCTTTTAGAACGAAATAAGCACGTCTTGTATGTCTAATTACAAATACCGACTATATCTATTCGTTCCAGGCACATATTGTTCTATCAGTCTAGTATTAAGTTAAATTGCCTATTCGATCAACAATCTGTACTAATTGTTTTCACGTTTATAGTGATAAAATGCAATTTTCAATTTTCATTCTCAATTTTCTTCTCTTTACATCGTGAAATCATCGGTATAACTTAACAATAACACCAATAGTTTTTATATATACATAGAAATCATAAATTTCGATTTTGATCTAGCCTCGCTTTCAAAATACGTATTTGAAACAAGTCGCTTTTATAAAAAAAACATAATTACCGTTGCCAATGGTATTGATCACTATTATAAGCGCATAACAACGGCTACAATGTTGCATCGCCACATTACGTAGAATCATCGAACGTAACCTAAAGTTATCTTCGGCTATGCGGTAATGCAACGCGAGCGTACAGTTGGTCCGGTCTGTCCGTTACTACTGACCCGTTACTTCCTGCGCGATTTCATGACACATCAATCATATTATCTATATATTAATACGTGAAGCAAAAACTTTGGATCCCTCTTTACGAAAATTGCGCGGACGGAGAAGTATGAAATTTGGCACACTTATAGTTTATGTGTAGGAGAAGTACAGAACGCTAATATTTTTCAACAATAATGCTTATAAAGTATATTAAATCAATAAAGAAAACATTACACACACTACCATGCGTGTGCCATACACACATATGAAAATACACATAATAAAACGTTCATTGTTTATT
>DWUN01003399.1:0-12087 GCA_018249975.1 Passova gellias
AATAGGCTCACCACCTATTCCATTTGGGACTTAAACGTAACTGGTGAAATGTGGGGGTGTACTACACTCCTCTTCCTGCCCCTTCGGGGATTACAGGCGTGATTTTACGTTTTTAAATATACGTTTATATGTATGGCTCCACACATTTGCCGTCTGTGCGTTTTTTAAATTTATTTTTCACAATTTGCAACAACTACAAGAACTAAAAGAACACTATCTATCTTTTTAACGACCTAACTAATCCTATTCTTCTTTCAATTCTCCTAACCTCCGAATAAACATCGTCTCCATTTATTTTCCTTACTTCTGCTTCTATTAACTGTTACCTATATTTATAATTATACACCACATCTACCCTGTTTCTTTTTTATACATTTTCTTTGTAGGTCTCAACAATGGTTGTCTGGAAGAGATCACAATAAAGTGATAAGACCGCCATTTGTACCAAAATGTTAAAGGTATAATATGTACTATCTATTGTTTGATTGGTGTGCAATAAAGATGATTTTGATTTGATTTGATTTTTGCAACAATGTTTAGTTTGTTTTGGTTTTTCTCCCATTATCTCCGTTCGTCGTTGTTTACGTTAGATGTAAATATCCGTTTGTAGTTATGTTTCAACAATACTTAATTATAGTTAAAATAACGTTGAACGTTCAGACAATTCCAAGTGCACAATTAAATGCGTGTTAGCGATAATAATTTTTGAATTTATCGGCCTCCTGGTCTAGCGTTTAGAGAATCCGACCGCAAAACCGTAGGTCATGGGCTCGATTCCAACCCAAATCTCAACAGAAGATATACAAAATATCGCATGTCAATATTAGCGAGCCATTTTCTTGTGTATATACTAAATGATTAAATAAATAAACATTTGTGTTCGACTCCATCGGGATTAACCCGGGTAACGCCGCGGGGCACAGCGCGTTCAGCATATGAAGCCGCAAGGAATTTACTATACAAATGCCGCAGCAACCGCACGGCCCGCTTCTATTTAGAGAGGGCGCATAACTCGCCTCGACAGATCCCTGAAATACCCCGGATAATGTCTTCATCCATTCACGTGCGATGCATGCCGGCAGGGTCGCGGCACGACCGAACAACCCGAACGGGTCAGGCTTTGTTTCCTGACCACCCAGTAAGCCTTAAAGGTTATAATGCTACTGCAACCGCTCTGTGCACTAATGAAACATTCAGTTGCATATGATATTCAACATAAGGGTAATTCGTTAATAACGTTAAAACTCTCGTAGATAATATACTCGATGTCAGATAATATCGATAGATAAGATAAAGCAAGTGGTAGTTAATGCCAATGGTATTAAATGAGGTTTGAAAATAAGTGCATATAAGAAACGAGGCTATGCTGTGTACTTAGTGTGAGTTCAATAAATATATTCGAATGACTTTAACATCGCGTAAATCGAGCAAACGCCAAACGCGGCGAGCAGCGTGTGCGACTCGCTATAACATTTACGTATCGAATGTCAAATGTTATATTTTGTACTCTCAGCTCTTGTTAAAACTAATCACGTGCGATAACGTTCCCACTGACAAGTGCTAGTTGGCAATCGATGCTCGCCATCGAGCGCGTAAAAACTCGCATTCGCAAAATTCGTTTCCCATTGCTGGCACTAGTTGGCGCTGTTTCAATTCCATACGAATTGTAGTTTACCCTAGTGATTGAGTAGGGAATAAAACTCGCACTAGGCACACTGCTAATCGGGGGACGAGTTGATAAGTGAGTGACGACTTTAATACTTGTCTGCTTTGTATGATGTAAACATACAAATTATTATGATAAGCGTTATCTTAATGTGGCCAATGACGCTTTGTACCATCGTATCCTATTTAAGATATTTTATTTACATATGTAATCAATGTTGTTTAAAATTAATGTCAGATTTATGGTCAAGGGTGGAATTTGTATGATATTATGTTAATGGTTGATTACAACCCAAATGGAAACCAACAATAGGGTTCCTAATAGGAAAAAAGATTGGCGGAGACAATGCAAACACTGCGCCTTTGATAATAACAATAATATTTCATACATACATACATACATAAATGCATACCACTTATTTCCTCTTTTACATCTTTCAAGCCGGCCGAAGCGTATCGCAAAATCCTGTCTGCTGACAGGCGTCTGTTCTTATCTGTACGTAACTTTGGAATGAACAAAACAATAGTCTCACTATTAGAGGAGACCCGGTTCAGCAGTGGACCAACAGAAGAGTCGAAAAAAATTTTTTTTGACAACGGCGTCAGTCATTGTGAAAGCGAATGGAATATTATCTCGTATTATATTACTAGCTGACTCGGCAAACGTTGTTCTGTCATATAAATTATAACAGTTTTCTCTACTATATGTATAATGAATGTTAATATACATATAAACCATTCCTCTTGAATCGCTCTATCTATTGAAAAAAACCGCAAAAAAATCCGTTGCGTAGTTTTAAAGATCTAAGCGCATATAGGAACAGGCAGCGGAATGCGACTTTGTTTTATACTATGTAGCGATGCGCGGGCGTAGTCAGATTTTAGTATCGCATGGAGAGGACGGGTAGGGAGGGGTTCAAGAATATGAAACGACTAAAAAGTACAAAAAATAATCTCATAAGTGCAATAACCTTTAGTGAAATTAGTAATGTATGAGATATACCGCACGCCTCTCCTTAATTTATTTATTTATGTAAGCACCTAAGGGTCACAAAGGGCAAACCTAATGCCTAGTGCCATTGTCCTCCAGACTGACAGCTCTGGCTGAGAAAATGGGTTTTATTTTATGAATGTTAATATCCTAACTTTCAAATATTTGTGCAGCGCGAGAATCTAAACCACGACTACCGGTTCAGTCAGGGTCTTCAACCACCAAACTAAACGGTCAGTCATGTTATTAAAACACGAACTGTATGTGTGGTTGCTGCCTTTTACTTTACTTACATTTCAAATTCGTAACTTATTAAATAAAAAAGGAAATGATATTCAATGTAATCAAAAGATCGCTATCAAAACGTTGAATATTTATTTCAGGTGGCAGCACGCGGGGCCGACTGTTAGTGTTATTGCAGACGGTCTAAAAACCTAAATGCAGATTAGGTCAAACGAGTCATGACCTAGAGTGTATTGGGAGGGTTTTTACACGTCTGCGGCTTTTCGGCTTAATTTTAACGCCTCGAGCAATAAACGTTGCTGAGCATTTGAAAATGGAAAAAGGATTTGTTTGCGTGTCTATTGATCAGTGGCCGGTGGACTCTGCCGGCCAAATCAGACGTGGGTTCGAGTCTTGGAGTATATATCTTGGTATAAATACGTTGCTATTTCCGGGAAACATTTACGAAGATGGATTTTTCCAATATCTTATTTATTTATATTAGTGTTTATTTTATATTTTCCATAATGTACGTTCAGCTGTTTGGTTACGAATATACTTAGAATGCAATAGTATAAAAGCTCCAAAAAGAATTCTCTTTCATACGGAATTTTCCAATTACCATCTAAGCTTGTATTCCAAACAGACGTATGTACCTACGTGTATTATTCTCGTAACAAGTGGGTAGAAGTACATAACCCAGTTTCTATTTCGGCGATCCTGGGAAGCACATCTGGTCGCGGCCGAGAAACACTACTGTAGCCACGCCGACCGCGAGTAACATAAATAATGATTTATTGTGTAGGGTGACCAGCGCGCAAGGAATTCGCGGACAGATTTACAAAACTGACTTTGTATCACCAGTCCGTAGAAATTCACAGACGAATTGTGTAGTGAATTGGATTGCAGTTGTTCAGAAACAACAACAATGACACCATACCATCACGCCAGGTCCCTAACGGGGTAGACAGAAATTAATGTCGAGATCATTCCCTAAATAATCTGAAATCCTTTTTTGCTATATTTAACTGGGTAGTATTAAGTAGTTATTTTACTTTTAGGTTGTTTTTAAAATTATTATCTGCATTTTAAATATCAGCGAAATATCAAATACGAGTATATTCACAGAAAGCGCTTAGCGAAAGGATGACAATTAGCTTCATTTAATTAACTCATTAAAAACGTCACAATGAAACGCTCACAGCTAATTATTTTTTGTTCTTAATTATTATGAATTATACATTGTTTCTTTTTCTGGCTTAAATAATGACTAACCACCTCTGTTCATATAAGTATTATATAACAATGACTAATTATAAAATGCTTATAATGAATGTTTTAAGAATTTTACTTTTATGCATTTGTGGTATTCAGATGAAAATTAATTAAAATACTCATGTCCTGAAATAAACTATTTCGATTACGGAAATGGGAAAAACTAAGTATGTTTCAAATTGCGAAGATCATTTTGAGCTACCACATGGTATTGTTTAAAACAGCATAAGCAAATCAGCGTTGGTTTATTTCTCACTGCTGTACACATACACACAAACACACACACAAGCTCTACACATTCGTGGCAGGGTTTATTAATGTAAAAGACTATATACTTACATATATAAATAAAGCTGTTTTCTATAAATCAAACACATATAGTTAGATACTAATAGACAGACTTTTAGGGGACTTTTAACGATCATTATAAATCGGAATACTTTGCAATTCCTACGCAAAGCCGCGGGCACCAACTAGGCAGTTAATTTTAATCAAAATGCAGTAGAATCGCGGACGCAACACAACACAGCGCTGCGTACCTACACAAGACACAAACTTGCGGATATCTTTAAATTAACACATAATTCAAGGGTACGGCCCGACTCGTTCCGTACTTGGAACCGATAATGATCGATTTTACCGTTTTCCTATCGACTGTACCCACGTGGCTCGGTTCTCGCGACCGCATGACTAAACCTCTTTGTGCATTGGAAAATAACTCGCAACGAATAAGGGGCTGTTGTCGCTAGTACAATTTACTTGTTAGTTGAATTCTTGGTAATAATTGTGTTTATTTAATTTATAAGCTGTGCCCTTATATTGGAACTGTTGTTGACATTATGCGTTCTAATGGTGCATTTTATTTCAATGTTGTTGGTTGTCGTTATATTTTTTAGTTTTTTTTGCTTTTAGGTGTCATTTAAGACTATCGGACACTAACTTAGACGACCTGTTAGTCTAGTGTTTAATGCTGACTGCAGTTTCGGAGGTTCTAAGTTACTTTTTACATAAAGTATTCTACCATATATATGTATGTATTGTTTTTAATGTTATTATATTAGTTATCGCATTATATATGTATTTATATCAAGTGATTATCTTCCATAACGATACTTATAAATCAAAAACCAAAATTATTACTATAGGAACACGAATTGACTGTTTGGATTTATTTAGTATGCATTTGTAACAGGACTGTACACTCGTCGGTTACTTCCGTTAATAAACAAAAGTCATGGTCACCCTACAGGTGGAGTGCTCCCGTTAAAATCGCATAAAACGCGCCCCGCTGAAACGAAATAACTTTTTATGTCTCATCCTTTCTAAGAACTAAAATCATTAAACGTACATTTTAATAGCATTTCAATTTTCTTCATTAGTCTGATATTTATACTTACATTTTTATATAATTTTAATGTCTTTATAAACGTAACGTCCTAACTATACCCTTAACGTTGTATTGGTTACTTTAACATTGTAAATGTGAATTAAAAATCGGAGAATACATTAAACAGCATTCGAGCTTAGTGTTAGACATTTGCAAAATTGCATTCTATGGGCTAATGATTTAAGGTTCAAATTTCAAGGCGCGCATGTTAAGTGAAGGTATTTGTGAACATAGGTACGATGTACAAAGCCCAACCAATACAAACATGTAACATGTAATTACATGTGAAACGACTGCCAGCCCTGATAAGCGCGACTCTAAATATTTTACTTAATTTTTAAAGTCATTCCGTACGTTTAAACATTGAGCCACTAATACGAGCTCAAACTGATTTTGGATGTGGCATTTTAAAATGTACTATTTATTTGTATAATGGAACAGAATTTAGTATAATTGCGTTTTTGTATTGGTACTAATAAAATTAAAAGTAGTTTATATTAAGTTTACTGTAGTTAATTATTGTTAATTTTAAGATCTAAATTTTTTGTCAATAAATCCAAAATGTCCGCTCACACAGACAAATTCAGAGACTGTTATCAATATTGTCAATATTATTATTACAACATATTTGACATATTTGGTAATCACACTGTAACTTTTGACTTAGGTAAAATCTTCATTTTTAATAGCACATTGCAAACTCAAATGCTGTTTATCTACATAATTTTGAACATAATACAGATGCAATAAATGACACTATCCATGACATAAAAATATAGAAGAATGTTGTAATAACGTAAACGTAGAACGTAGAAAAACGTAGATAAAGTTAGAGAAACCGTTTTATTATTACTTACAACAGAACATCAATGGAATTTATTGAATTCGCCAAAATCCTTTGAAGTGTTCCGAATAAATAGGGTGCACGTATAACAGCCAATAATTTTGGGATAAAACTTTGATCATTCTTTCATAGTGACACGTTGGAGCGTTTTATTACATCTCGGTACGTCGAAGAGGATTTTTTGTTCTCATTTCGCTTAATTTACGATACGTTTGCACATTACACTGCAATAAAACGTAATACGCAGCGTAAATAAACTTTGGCGTACGACAAAAATACCCCTCATCGATGCCGGGTTAACTATAGGTATCTCGTATTAATGACAGATTTTTCGTATATGCCCAAAGGGGATTTTTGAATGGGTACAAAAAAAAATTTACTAACCCAATAATTAAACCGAAATTGTAGAAAAACTATAATTTTTTACAAAAAAAACTAACCATTGAGTGCATTTTTGAGGCGATGGGATTTAATAGTCCATTTGTATGTGGAGGGTTTAAGTGTCAATAATTACTTTACATATTATGTACTTAAAGACTTGATCACAGTAATCATAAAACAATTATGCCTTCTTGAATAGTTGACTGGCCTTATTCGGTTATGATGTCTATGGATTTATTGGCTATGGTCTTTGAGTCTCGTCTTATCTTTGACGTCTATAATACAAATTGCGGACAATTTTCACTTTGTTATATCTTGTTTTATTTATATTATACTTATATATGTCATTGTTATTTTTATATCCGTGCTTTCTGCCTAACCCGTTAGGGACCTGGCGTGGTGTTATGTATGTATGTATTTTTATATGTAAATCAATGTAGACTACTCATACAAACAAATATCTTTATTAAAATTAGGCTTTTCATAAATTTAAAACGAATCATTAATCTCGCCAATCCTACGTGCTGTTATTGGAAGGGAAAAGAAAAAAAAATCAGTCTTCCTCTCCTTTAGTACACTTCAAAGTAATCGCTGTTCACAGAAACGTTCAATGCACATCAATTGCACACGCATCGCATGCTGTATGCTAATTTAGCGCGGCCCCCTGGCCGTATAATTATTTTCTGCTTAGTAAAATTGCCCTATCAATACGCCACTAGTTTTTCCTAACTCGGCGCCGGCCGCTATCGGTGACGCGTTTAGCTATTAAAGGACGCAAGCACCGACTAGTTATGATAAACACTGATAATCTCATTCTAGACCAACGCCTCAAGTGCACGCGCGTTTCTTTCTCGTATCTGTGGAATTCCGTCGTTGCAACCTGGCCGTTTTGTTGTTGCCTCGTTTTTTTTTTTGTTTCATTTGTTTCCGAACGCATTCTATTTTCGAATGCGAAGCGCGCGCCGTGTACTGTCATTTTCGTATTCGGAATTCGAATTCCAATTGCGTGTTCGAATTCGAATTTGGAAATCGCCGATAGTGATGTGCGTTTTATCGACGTGTGAATTAGTCCGCGCTATGTTATTTTTATGGCTACAATACCGTTATTAAATAATTCGTGTTGCTCGTTTCGTATGCACCGGATCGGAGCCGCAACAGGTGTTTGTTTTCGACGATAAAATTTATAATCTAGTAGCCGGCCTCGTACGGTGTGCGTGTTCGAGCCGCTTGTTAAACTGTGTTACAGTTAGAAACATGGTTCGTTAGTATGTGATACTTTGGTAACGATCGGTGAAGCGATCGAAAATGTACTACAATGTTTCTATGTGTGTGTGTGCTTGTGTGTAAGATGCGCAAGCGCGTGTCGAATCGATTTTTGTGTGTTTAGTGATCGTTAGTGCATCGAGTGGCAATGAGTGTTCCTAATTTGAGCGCTGATCAAATTACAGGTACTGATTAGATTTTTACGCTCTTATTTTTAGTAACTGATGTGATTCATTTTTAGCGTTGAATCATTTGTATCGATTTATTTATGATTTATCGTTAAATATCGGACTGGCTTATAGGTGAAATTATAAAGAAAATACGAATCTATAAAATAAATTTCTTTCCGTATATATTCCAAATAATATTGCTAAGTATTAAATACTGTTACTAGAATTCATCACGCTTTATCTGATTTCTCCGAATTGCGGCTGTGGTGTCTTCATTAAATGTTATAAGCGATTTCATTACATTACATAAGGGAATATTATCAATTATTTAGACTCGTATAATGAATGAATACAATAATCGTATTAAATTTAATTGTACACTTATGAACAACGCGAATCTCGTTAGTAACTAATAATTAGTTAGTAATTAATAAGTAAATACCGCTAGGAACATAATAATTGTAATTAAGAACAAAAGACTATCTGTTATTTACACGGGGAAAAGAATGAAGGACTAAAGTTGTTTGTCTTCTTTGCTCTTCAGTATAGTTTCAATACAGTCTGAAATCATAATATACCTACTACATGAGCTGGACAATATTAAAAGAATTGAATTAATTTTTTTAAATTGGAAGAATTTTTTCTTTTGTTAGCTGCCTGTTTTCTAATTACATATTATTATTGTTATTGACAAATATAATTGTATTATTTTAGTTTATGAAATAAGCTAGCATAATTAAAACAAATATACCTTAACAATATTTTTTGAATTATCAGTACTACATAAAAAAAATATTTAACATAATTAAAAATACGCATATTGCTTTTATATGCAGACTTAAACGTTAATACAAAACCTATTGAAGTCTCAAACTGAAAATCGTAAATTTTTCTTGTTTCAAATCTCAATTCATATTGTTAACCTTACAACAGGGTATTTTGGTGCGTCAAATATATCTATCTTATCACTTGTGACATTAGTAGAGGTGCCCAAAAATACGGAACACTAAAGTAGCTCCTATGTCCATGGTATTAAGGGTTGTTTTTATCGTGTTGCTTTATTTATACACTCGGCAACCATTTAAAAACACTTGTCCGATTATGAAACTGTCTATTGACATTGTTTGATAAAGTAATGTGACACGTGACTGAGAACATGTAGACGCCGTTACGACGTGAATGTCTATGTCCCAGCAGTGGGCACATGTGGGCTAAAATGAAGGTGACGGTAGAGATGATTTTAAAGGGCTATTCAGCTTGAAATTTTATAGCGTATTCTGTGGTCTATGATGGAAAAAAACTGTAGGATATCTCAAGTAGCCTAGAGAAACAGAAACATGAAAATATGTAAAAATTTATATGCATTTGTCACTGAAGTATTTACTTATAAATATCAGGAATCGAACCTGAAATAAGCGCTCTTCCGGCACACATGCTATTATTATTTATCCAAATGAAAATTAAATCATAAATTTCAACATATAAAAATTAGTCATCATCTTTTTGCCTTTAAAACTTCGTTATAGACAAAAATAAGAACATTATTCAAAACTTCCATAAATGTATATGTTGTAATAGACACACTGAACAATGTTACCAACATTGCAATATAGGAGTACTCACTCACACGGAACTGCCAACGGTCGGTTTAAAAACAAATAAACAATTCGCTACGCCAAAATTCGCTAAACATCTGCACGAAGATTATGAAGATAAACAAACCAATATTTGATGCTGTTTGTTACGTCTCAACAAGTCACTTCGCTTGTTATTGCCCGTCAAATGAGTGATTTATTAATTGATTAACAGCCTTGAAGGCTTGCTAAATACAAGCGACCATTCAAGTTAGGCAAGAACGCTTGAGTTTATGTTAATAAAAAAA
Source organism: Passova gellias (assembly GCA_018249975.1). NCBI lineage: Eukaryota > Metazoa > Arthropoda > Insecta > Lepidoptera > Hesperiidae > Passova > Passova gellias. The sequence goes on from DWUN01003399.1 coordinate 10,081, forward strand.
AATTGTATGTGGCGTCCATGCTTCAGATGGCGTATTATTGTCCTACACTTGTTTCAGAGTGAAAACTTCGTGACTTACATTTCAATCTCGCACTATCGGAGTTTTGAGATTCAAATCCTGACAAATCCATTGTTGCATGTATGAGTCTTTTAAATGTAGCTATCCGCGCAATCCGAGTCTGCCAATACTCTCATAGACAAATGAGTTGAAAACATTAACGAACATTTATGATATACGGTTTTAAATTTAAAATATTCTATTAACAAACCGTTATATAACTTAACCAAGACAGATTATCGTAAAATGCTTGTAGATGCATATAATAAAATCGAAGGGAAACCGGTGTTTTGTCGATTTGAGCCAAACTAAACATTCACATGGTAATTTATTATTCGTCCCGACTTAAAACGGAATACATAATTGATACCGCACACTTACATCGGACGATTTGGGAGTTAAATTAAGTGGATATCAATATTCATTTAATCGATATATCACGGCTATCCCGCGTAGGTAAGTGTGTAGGCGGCTTTAGAGACGAGTGGATAGAATGAAAAATCACTTCTAACGCACTTCGACACCTCGAGACTGAATACGGAATACTGTTGTAAAATTAAATCGAAGACTACAAATGTACGGATACGTCATGGGGAATAGATAGATAAAGAAAGAAATAGATGGATAGATAGATAACTTTTTATTGTTTACATTAAGTGGGAAACCTAAATGAAATATACACAGTCAAAAGTAGAAATCAAAGAGGAAAAAAGCAGAAGATTAACATAAAATTGTATGGTCTAATGTCCTTTCTATAGTCCTGTCAATAGTACAACTGTCCTCTCACGAGTAGAATAATGTAAATTATTTTAGTGTATTATAGATGTCATATTATAATCGCAAATAATATTATAGTGATTTAAGCTACTTAACTTTATTATGGGTTACGTCAGGTACAAAGTAAGATGCGTGGCGCCATTTTGAACATTGAAATTTAAATGAACAAATCTGACAGCCCAATTACATGTGTTGTCCATACTTGTCAATGGTATACGTCAATTCTATTTAAGTAATAACTTTGAGTCTTTATTATTTTGACTTCTTAAAACATACTTATTCATTTTTGTTTATACCACCACCCAAATTGTCAGTCAAACATTATCTTTTCGCCGCCCTCAATAATATAACTTAACATGCACTAACTATAAACGTAACCTAAGGTATTACAAAGGGCGGACTTAATGCCAGATGGCATTCTCTGCCAGTCAACCCTTGAGAGATGGTGAAAGGGTGCCGTAGGCGCTACAACAAATATATATACGCTATATCTAAATATTAGTTATAAAACGGACGTAAGAAATCAGAAGATACCAGGATCGAACCCAAACCCCCCAGCGTGGGTGGTTGAATTTTAAATCAAATTCAAATTGTTTTTATTCATTATAAGGTACATACATACTCTCAATGAAGGTCATATTTTAATCATTAACTTCGGCTTTGTGTGCCCTTCTGGCTATAGTGGACTGGGAGAAAAAAGCCGGTGAAAAAAAAAACTCCTTAGGCCGTGATAACCACTAGGCTATCACGGCTTACACTGCCTTATGGAACTACGATTCTACATCCGTCTATTAACACGAAGAGCTACGCGCAAGCAGCATCACTCGCCAACGGCATCAGCAGGAAACGAGGTAACGCAACACCGAATACCGCGTCCGAGCTTTCACGAATTACGGTCACGCATCAACCTTAATACAGTTGACGCTTTTCTCTCTATTATATACGCATTTGTTGATGTCAAACACACAATACCTCTGATTGGCCTCACTGTTAGAACCACAGATTGAACATGAAATAGAAATGCCTTATACAACTTTTAATATGTCTCATCAGCGAACCGTCAAGTGATTGAGACCGGTGAAATATCTGTTACTATTTAAAGGCAGTACTTAGCTCGTGAGCTTTTATGTGCGTTATGTATCCATTTTTAAAACCGGCGTGTACGCATGAAGA
>DWUN01003400.1:0-12083 GCA_018249975.1 Passova gellias
GCTTCACGGCAGAAATAGGTGTGGCGGTGGTACTTCCCCGGGCGAACCGTATACAGGTTCTACCACTCTTGAACTCTACTATCTGGTCCTTCAACATTATCTCGAAATGTAACAAGGCCAAAATATTCGGAAGGGATTGGCTACATTTAATAAGATTTAACTGAAGTTCTTTTTCCAACCGTACCCTTTGTCCCACTGTTGGGCACGACTCTTTTGGTCAACTACGGGTAAGCTCGGAACATTGTTTGTTTAGAATATTTTTAAAGAGCAGTAGATTTCATATATAAATCGCTGCGTCATCATCAGCGGGAACCTTTTGTAACGCCGCCGAGTGTCGATAGCACGTTGGGCCATCGACCCCAAAGGTATCATTAGAAAATGCCCTCCACCTCCTGTAATAAGATTTCAGTAGCCCTAGCCCCTGGAATACATTTACAAAATTGTTTGTGTTTTTCATATTAAACCTTACTCGGTTTAACAGTAAAGGATAAAAATTCATGCCGAAGGGGTCTTCATATTGATCGTAAGCCCATTTGTTGGCAGTCCAAGACTAAATCGAATGTAAAAGCAACTCTCTGTGTCATCTGTGAACATAATGTTTCGCGCCGAATTAATAATAATGTCGTCCAAAGTTAAACGAAATTCGTGAAAGTGAACTCGACACTTCTGTCCGAAGATTAATCGTTTGTCAAAGTTTGCTAATTTTCGTTCAGCAGTTCTAATGAACGCCGCTGCCTTTTCCAGGCAGGACTCCGTGTAAATCTTAATTATTCGAAATTTATTCCTGTTCTCCCAATTCAGTCGTTACGCCTGATAAGTATTCCTAGTAGGTAGTAACCAGTAAATATGTTATGACCAAGTGATTGGCGCACTACACAGATGTACACGACATACGAGTACATACATCATTTGTTTTAAACCCCAAAACGGTTCAACAAAGCAATTATCTTGGACGAAAATCGAATTAGCAACCCCCGTGTCAATAACAAGATTTCAAAATCTATTGCAAGATCTCACAAATCATAAGCCGTCTAAATCTCCGAAAACATTTTCATATCAGTTAAAACGATGTTAAACCGACACAATGCCGCTCGTAAAATGGAAAATAGCCACCGACCTTGCAGCTTCGGGAATTAGGGTCACCGGAGCGCGGTATGTAAGCCACGTGTTCCACTGAGATGAGATAGCGTACTAACCGCACATAGCTGTAGAAGGAAAGAAAGAAAGACAATGCATATATTCGGGGACTAAGATTAAGACTAAGACAGCAAACAAAGTTCCAAAAATTAAGAACAGAAAGTTTAGAACAATTATTGAATATATGAAAAAAAAAACAATAAAGCTAAAAACAAAATCTATAAAAAACAAAAAAGAAAACAAAAGAGATCGACCAAATCAAAAGTCTAAATACCATTACCTATTTTAATTTAATTCCGTCCAATGTTAATTTTAACGAGTCAAATTTTTCACCACAGACGAGGGCAGCGAGCGCCAAACACTTGAAAGCTAATTCTGCGTCTTCAAACGGTTTCCTCTCTGTAGCAGGTCATGTCCGCTGTTTAGATTGGTCTCGATAATACATTTCATCTCGAATCGTTTTGCCAAACCGAAGTGTTCCTTTAATAAATATTTGAATAAAAGTTAATTTTGGTTATTCTTAAAATTATTTTCGCGCTTCGGAGACCGCATCGGATCTTTGGGCAACAATGTTAAGTTTCGTCTGAATCATTAAACGTGACCTACATATAAGCTACATTCGCACTAAAGCATCCATGCCGCACATGCCCACCAATGGGACATAAAAAATGTGCAGCCGAAGTATGCCCCCATCTTTCCTCTCTCTCTATCTTCTCCTATCATCGACCCAAAGAGTGATAGGAATCTTTTTAAACGATAAGATTGCCCTTTAGTTAATCTTCAATTCGTTTGTTTGTTCATCAATTTTCTTTTAATTCTCTTGCAGAATAGGCTTCCTATTGTTGTTGTTGTTGTTGTGTTTGTTATTGGTGTATACTTTCTAAAAGTGATCACATCGTAATATCTTTATAACTAGAAGTATGGATCCATATTTGGTTATTCTTTACAGTATAGAACAGTTCCTTTATTCCCATTATTCGCGTTCCCACTAACAACCAACGTTATTATATCTAAAGTGTACGTTTGACTCGTTCGAACATGTTTCTGCTTGTGTCAGGTGCTGAAAGCCTGATCGCGAAGGCTTTGATCACCTCGAATCCCAACCAAAGGTTCTTGAACCCTTCAGTCAAAGGCATAGCGATTATAATTACGCTTTCAACTCGCCAAATACACACTTTTATGAAACTGTAACCGGTAACGATAGGGGAGGTCGGGGAGATTTGTAACAAAGTGGATTTCGCCCCCGGCGACGTGAAAACCCTACGACCCGTTCAGTGTCCCTTCAGCAATTGTAACAAAATATATCAACCAAACTATATATTGAATTAATTGACACTTTTTAGGGTCACGCACTATGAATTATCCGAATTTATAATTAATTACATCAATCAATTGATATGAATTTAACATTACTAGAAAAGGGTATATTTTAATAACCGTGTAGAGTAAGGCAATTTGACAACACGCTGCTCGAAAATTATGCAGATTTATACCCATGAGTTTTGTAGGAAGTTCAAAATGATTACTAAAGCTTAAAACCTCCGATGGAGTTGACGAATTTAACTACCCGTTCAGAAGTAAAAAAAACTCACAGAATGGTGCAATCTTTGTTTCTCTACGAAAACAATAAACGTACACTTTTCCAGTAATATATCTCGGAAAACAAAAACCACTGTCTAAAATCTGACTAAAAACCCTGAAAATATAAACACGTCTGCCCTAATAGCATAATAAACTTCCACTTGCGCTAATCCGTTGAAACTCACAAGACCTAAGCCCCTGAATCTCTCATATTCAAGATAAAACCACAGGGGCTTATAAAGATTAGTTTACGTTGAGTTAACTTGCAAAATACCTTCATAACCTTATTCCATAATATGAGCTAGCTATTGCTTGCAGCTTTAACCCCACAAATAGTTTCAACAGGATAGCCCCAAGTAATGCTTTTGGGGCTAACATCTTGAAACTATTGGATCATGAAACTATCCCGGTATTAGTTTCTGGGATTGATGGTAATAGAAATACTTTCTAAGCTTCTGCTGATAGCACGGTATAATGAAAATCGGTATGAAAATGTACAGTTCTTCTATTCCATTTCTTAATTGCAATAACAGATGGCGTTGTATGTTGCACAGAGATAGATTAGGGGGATTTTTAATCTTTGGGTAACAAAATATTTATTTTTACATATACCCATCCCTATCGCACGATCACTTTCAAAATTAATAATAAATATCTCTCAATATTTACTTTTTTATGTATCCGTTCTTGCTATACAGAATAGCTACTACAGCCTAAGCTACTACAAGAAACTACTACTAAGAAATGTACTACAGTAAGTTGAGGAGCTTTCACATCGGTGTAAACACAAACTGGCAATAAACAGCTTACTCGCTAGTAAGCAGTATATTATCTATACCAGCACACTAGCAGCCCGTTGGAGCAAATCGACTTAGGGCCGAGCCATCTCTAGTTTCGAAAACAGTCCCGTCATTGTGACAAATGTCAAGAAATTATTCGTGTTGTAAATTATTGTCGAAAATGATGTCTGTAATAAAACAATTATTATCTAAAGGCATGGAGCTGTTTAAGAGAGATACAAAGGGCGCTCGCGTAAAGCCGGTCAAACATTGATTAGGTCTGGCTGTTCGCTAGTTAGTATATAATATTAGCTTTAATATGGATTTCCGTGAACTGGGGTGATAGGGCACTACTCGTAATATCAATGAGCGTAAATGAATACAATTTTACGGAAAACCAATTACTGTTACTAATGATTTCAAATCGATAGTGTCAAGATATGGTGCAGCGCATTACAAGTTATCCATGGCCATATCGCAATATGCTCGCCGCTTTCGAAAGCCTTTCAGAGATCCATCCATCCCCGCGATCCCCTTGACCTCTGCAAACACAAATATATTTTTCCGCTTGCGGCTTCGCTTCCCTCTTTTTTGATCTTATTTTTGCGTCAGAACACGATCCGTCCTCTTTTCATCTGACACTAAATTTCGCGTGATGTGTATTGAGTGAACGTATGAATAGAACAAATTAGTGAGCGAACGAATGGTCGGACGTCTGAAGGAAAATACATTCGATAATGTCGCCTTTAGCCTCCATACGCACACATTATATTACGGCTAGTTATAGCAAAAGCAATATTAGATATTTCAATGATTTCTTCGTAAATCGGTACACGGCTGTCGCGGCTTCGATTAACCTTCCTCTATTCATTTATGTTTAGAAAAACTGTATTTTCGCTTACAATTTAACATTCAGTATCATAAGATGTAACAAAATTTTACTATGGTCATGCGAGCCGGTGATCGATCGGATTATGATTTGAGAATAAGAAAATTGTGAACAAAAACAATCGCACCGTCTTTCAGTAATATTCATCCTTATTCTAATTTAATAAAACAGTAGCGCATCGAGTTAGAGGCGCCGCCGGCGGCGGTCGGTCCGGATGTATGAATGAATGAGCGAATGATTGAATTAAATCCGACCGTTATTACGGGTTGTTTTAAACCGTTATACAAACGCTACCTTTATTTTCTACACTTTGTTATTCTTTATTATAAAAGCATCTATATATATATTTAGTTTGTATGTATGTAGTTATCGGCTCTCTGGTCACCACAGTATCCGTTGGGATCAGATGGGCGAGAGGGTGTTCTACATATTACTATTCTTGTCACTAAAAATATTGCAGTATTAATCTAATGATACTGTTGTCATTAGATTGCTCTGTAGTAACAGGTAAAAATGGATCTTATTAAAGGTTTGTTTAATCAAATTTAAATAATACAATGAACAAGCGACTATTTAAGTGTCCAATTCGTTTTATCAATTGAAATATTTCAACCTGTTTTATAAAACTTTAACGTAGTCAAGTCCTAATTTGATAGAACAGGAACGAATCGAATTAGACGAGCCGGCGGTTAGTTGTCAGACCGGATGAGCGAGTGAACGAGGGATTGAACTAAATGGATCCGTCATAGCGGCTTTTATTTTTGGACTGTGTGACTTTCAACATTAGTGCTAATAAACGGACTGCGTTGTGACATTTTTGAATGGAGAAGCTTTTTTAAACATCCTTACATTTTTTTAATAAAGACCTCCAAAACGATACATTGATCGTTACAGTAACATTACAAAATAATGGTACCTATAATTTCAATTTTACTATCATTTAAAATTTATAAGTTTTTAATTAAAAAATAGGGCTGAATTATGTACAATTATACAATAGAAGCACAATGTACGTAATTACCTATAAATATGGGTGTCAGTTATTAGTCACTTTACCGTCCTTCGGAGGGCTGAGAGGTTACGTAGTTGGTCCCACCTGTTATCGTCAGGTAATAATCCTTACGGCTCGTTGGAGGCTTTGAAGGTCACTGATTTCTATTGCCACCGATCTGGATTCGATCAATGCGTTGCAATATGCTCCAGACGTTTCCCCAACAGCTGGAGAGACCCGTGCCCAACTTTGGGACATAAAAAAGGGTCGTGCAAACCGTATGCATTTAATACGACGCTAAATGGGATTCAATCTTTTAACTTTAATTGTCTAACAATTTTGAGACAAATTGAATACATCGTAATAAAAGGTAATTGTATAACAACATATCAAACAATAACATCCCTAATGCGGTACAGGAAAGTGTTATTTATATGCGAGGGAGACGGACGCGGGAACACCCTGTATATTCACCCGCGCGACTGTTGATTGATATTGGCAGGCGGGCGCGCCGCGCGCGAGGCATGTAATATTCCTGGCGTTGTAACATTACAATTAGTTATACCCTTTGAGCGACGTGTAAATAAATGTAACATTACAAATTACTATTCAATTATTATTCAATTCAATCCAATTTTTTTATCGAATTAGCGTTGCGGCAGGACCAGGGGGTGTTCTTCATCGCTCCTGATTCGGACGGTCAAAGGCTGGAGTATTCTACGTGCGTTTGAGTTTCCCGAAAATATCAGGAAAAAATTGTCACCTTCAAAAAGCACCGCGGCGGTTTGGGAGAGATTTGCCAGCAAACGAGCGCGTTTGAATTGTCACAAGCACGGTGCGACACCGCAAACAACGACAGAGAATAACTGCTAATATCCGACAAAATAAGTAATTCAAATCGCTCATATTTCTCGAGGCATATTTTTCCTTCGGACGGCGACATTAAGTAGCCCTTAACTCAGGCTACTGTCAATTATATTCTTGGATCTCTCCTCGTGAGCTACCACAACCCAATACTGCTTCGCCGGTATGAAAGCGCCTAATTGGCTATATTTTGGTATTGCATTACTTTGCGAGTAGATTAATAATAATACAATACATGCCTTATTCCTGGCGAGGAGGGGTGATAATTATGATTGACGTTATGTTCGGAATTGAATCCATATACAATTTATCCTATTTTGATCCGTATTATAATGGTTTACGTTCTAATTTACTGTACACTATTTAAAATTGCACACGAATTATAGGGTGTTGCTTTTATGATGTTTATATTAATTCAATGCATAAGCTTTCCGAAGGGCATGCTAATTATATTACATCGGCGTAGGCAATCCTTTCTGAATAATTATTGTATTACTTTTTCTTTTGTTAATTGTAGCGAAGGGAGGAATCCCGCTGAATGGGCGACTATGCCCGGAGAGCAGCCGTCACCGAATAAATCAGCTGTAATATTTGTTAAAAATTAAATCTGTTTTTATTGTTTTAAATAATTTCAGTTTTATTGCGTATTTATGAGTTTGTAAAGCCATTTTCCATCCCCAGACCCTCGCTGCGGAAAGTTGAAATCTCAATACATGGACTAGGAATTCGCTACAATATTTAGTAACTGACGCGGGACAAAGGCGTACATGTTTGAAACCATTCGCACAGGATTTACAGAACGCCAGATCAAGAGAACTTTCAATAGATGAGAATAATTGATAATAATGGCTTCAGCTATGGCATGTACCATCTGCGGGACATTATGTTTGGCCTTTTTTTATGTTTTTTTGTAGTTGATACTTCTCAATAGTCTGGTATAATTTCTCAAAATGCTTGGTCTCAGATACAATGAATCCTATTACAAACCTTGTCCGTACCTACAGAGATGTGTTGACTTTCCCCGATTTTTACATTACCGAAGATTACTTGGCCAGTCACTCAGTGTCTATAAATCCAAGCCGCTAAGCCGACATCCAGATATATTATCGCGCGATACGGATAATCCGTTCAGAACAATCAACGCTGCCGTTAACGTTTACGTTAACGTTGCATAATACCGCGCCTGATTGATTTATAGCGCTTCTCCTTTACATTAACGGATGCCTCATTTAAATTCGAATTGCAACCGATTATAAGACAGAATGAAATAGAAACATATATCTGTCTCTTTTTATTTTGAGCTCGCGAACGTGACGGCTACATCGAGTGGACTTGTATCGGTTTATGAATATTTGACAGTACTTATCTGGTTTTGGATCACCATTCCATAGCCATCTATAATAATAATAATTGGGACAATCCACGCGCGGCTGTCTGTTTCCACTTTAGTCAATTAAACATTTATTTTAGGGTAACTGGTCAGCTGTTAATTCCATAGTGTACACTTATTAGACTTAGAGACAGACGAAAAAGTGTTCATCACATAAATGGTACTCCTGCTTGGATCGGAATTCCACCAACTACCTCCGGTATAGAAGGTATTCTCTAGCCAACATATCGAGAGGTCAGTCAAATTGAGGAGTATAAGCCTCTCCAAGGTGTATCAAAACCCAAGTTCCCCTGATGTATTCTCTGTCTCTTTCGTTAAGCGCTCTGAATGTACAGACACCGTTTTACAGTACGTTTGTCAATTTGTGGTCTCCGCTGGAGAAATCGCCCGCCCCATTATCTTGCATACAATTACAATTATAATGAAGTGGAAGTCCCGAGGGGTAGCGATGCACTTAAGTGATTGTTGGCAGCGCCCCAATTCTTTTGCGGTGACAGCTGAATAATATGCACTGGTCAGTCAACCAGTGATATTCGTTTTATTATAATCTCCTGTCTGTCGTTTTTAATGGGATTTAGTAGGAAGGAATTCTTAGTCTCTTTTCATTACTCATTTCAAGGTTGGAAGATTGTCTGGTTCAAATGAAGTACAAAATCTTATGACATTTGCATACACGGCCATCTGATTGCCAATCAATCAGTCTGTGTTACGGTGATGGGACTGTAGATAAACTACATATAATATATCAATTTCTGAATATATATCTGAAAAATAGCTTGTACTCGGTCATAGAACAAATGTATCTTCGGAATCATCACACCAATATTTGTCAAGGGTGGGAATAGAATTCAAATTTAAAGCTGACATTGTTAACATTACTAAAGAATTCATCTTTTATCTGGTTTATAACTTGGAATAAAAGAAAAATGCGAAATCGACAATCTTAATAACATACCATTAATGTACTCAATCATATTTCAAACAAATAAACCTCTGTCCCACTTTAATAGAGAATCATAAAAATATAAGCAAAATATCGGAATACAAATTTTCAAACATCAATTATCTTAGGATCCAATGGGAATATTTCAGTATTTAGATATCGTAAACTTATTATTTAATTCCTTCTGGGTTCAATCACAGACGATCGAAGAGTTTTATCATTACCGTCGTCATCAATATCTTCAAGGCCAGAGCTATTTGGCACTCGGTGTTTTCTGCCTACCCCGTTCGGGACCTGGCGTGATGTTATGTATGTATGTATCAATATCTTCATCAAATATTTTTTTGTTCCACTCTTAGACATATTTCCTGTGGGAATCAAAAGGTATAATCTCCTGCGCTGGTCAACTGCGGTTCGGTAAGCTCCTGCTTGCTCTGCTTCTCAAATGGTGATTGTTATGAAATAATTACTGCGAATTTTCCGGTTTCCAAAACTGACTATTTTCTGTAACACTACCGTCAATGCCCACTAACGTTAATTGTTTTACATCATATCATAAATACTGCTAGTCGTTATCTCATTCATGGTAATACAAGACAGTGAGTATCGAAGAAAAATATCACCTTTCTTTGAGGCTGGATATCGTAACGTGGATATCAGAACCTGACAGGCTCTATCCGGGTTGATAAATGATCCAGCCGGGGTTCGAGCCGTCCCAGCCGAGAAACGACCTTAACACGATATAATAGGGCTGATTATGGACTATTCTCACCCTCTTAAGGCAGACATCCCGAAATTGGTATCTATTCCTCGCGTAATATATCTCAGTTTTAAATACGGCGGTTGGGTTTCGTTAGATGCTTTCGAGCTAATTTGAATCTCATTTATGGTGCAGCAAAGTTTACTTTCCAATGGATAGGAAATAGAGTGAGTCCGTAGACGACACCAGATAATTTATATTAGAGAAGCATTCATTTTTTCTAAGTCGCTTCGTTAGCTAGCCGACATTTCGGCGGGAGTGTGCCGAGGGACGTCTTTCGGCCACTTTTTATTAAACTTGAAAGCTGACGTTCCGTTTAATTGAATCAACTTGATTGAAATATTTTGAACGATTTCAAAGTCAAATGATGCTCGACTAGATCTCGTTCGGCCTTTCTGAGTATTTTCCATTTGCATTAATTTGCTGTTCGGTCGCTTTGAATAACGTTTAGGATATAAATATTCTAAACATTTTGTGATATAATTACTAGGTATTATACTCTGCTTCGTTTACATTAATATAAGCTAGCATTCAAAATGATACTCGAGAGAGGTTCCGAGAGGGAGTCGTGCGATCGAAGTTATCGGAAGTGGTTAAAATACATAATATGTATATATAAAATAAGTATGTATATACGTATGTTGATTAAAAATCAATCGATGAGACAACTTAACATTACTTACCCTAAAGGAGCTGGCTGGCAATTTATCTGCAGATCCAGTTACTTAGTAATAGGCCTACTGTTTGAACTGATTAATACAATATTAATGTAAGACATGTGAAATTAGGATTATATAACTCGTAATAGATTAGGCGTCCCACTCTACAGTGTTACTACACTCAACCTCTGGAACGATTAGCTCTCCACACACGCCGCTTCATGCTCCATTGTCTATAGGGATATAACATTCGACACGCGCGCGGCGCTGAACCATGAACGATTCATCGTAACAATAAATTCTCTGTTTTCGATCCGGATATTAATTGTGGAATTATTCGACAACCGAGAAGCAATTAATGCAACCGCAACCGTGTGTGAACGCAAATAAGTAAAACAATAACCGTACATTGGAATGGTTGCGCTCGGCCCCATCGGCTGCGGTTGCGGTTGCTAATGACCTATATGATGGATATCCGAGGATCGTACGACTGATTTATTTGGGTCAAGTTTTTTGATACAAACAGATCTGAAATTTTGTAAATGGTATCACTTCTATCAAGATACCATAGAGTGTAATCTATAAGATATTGGCACACAATCCTGTATAAGTGATGCATTGCCAGATACATTAGTTAATGTGAGGTGCACTGAAGCGCTTGCAACCTTGACGCGGCTATAGATCGCAAACGATTTGTAACATTAAGTAACCCGCTTCAATTGTCTATTAGATAGGTGACCGGACAGATGATTCTATAGCATCGGAGGTGTACTTTGGAAGAGACGTTATACAGGCGTTTCTGGTCGAGAGACAATTTTGTTTGTTTTTAAATCAATAGCGTGGTATTTATTGTCTACTATTGTGTTTAAAATTTATCTATAGTGTTCACACACGCGAATACCAAACTTCTCTGCTTAATTTACTGCTGCCTATGTTTTATTTAGGGGAAGGGAGTATTTCCATTTGTTAAGTTTTGATGTTGGTTTTTGAACGTTATCTAACAGTGACTCCAAAAAGCAGAAGACCATGCACTGTGACTATGTTTGAGAGACGCTTTCTCTCAGCTATGGACCGTTTGCGTTGACCGTTTCAATTGTCAAGAATAAGAGATCTGCAAATGATCTAAAGTAGAACTTTATATTTTACCTCTCCATCATCAAAATTACCGTTTTCTACTACTGTCTTCTTTTTTGTATCGTCATTAATGTAGGTCGTGGCTACTCTGATAATATTTTACGCTATTAATGCTCGATTTCTTCATACTAAATGTCCATAAATTTTCACCAAACATTTTTCGAAAATTCTATAGAAGCTTGTGAACTAATTTTTCACATGCATCTCGCAACAAGCTCTGTACCGAATGGTATCTTGGTAGTACTTTTTGTTTTACGGACATGACGTCTTTGTTCGAGGCAGTAACTAGAGGTCTTTGTTCTACCGAGACCGAGTAAACTATGAATTAAACAATGCCTTTTCTGTATTTACTATAATAACTTAAAAGTGAAACTGGTAGCAACCTTTGTCCGTGATTTCGGTATTACTCTTATTTTGTAGGCTCTGTTATGTTCTTGTAAGATATAGCAACACAGATATGGTTATAATCAGATTCAGTCACAAGTTAGCCTCCATGGTTGGATGTATTGGGTATAAATATCAGCCCGAGATTTTTGAGATCGTTCTCTTTCTTTAGGCACCGTCCAATTGTAATCATCAGAAGCTCATTATGGGGCAATAACAGGTAACTAGCGATAATGGTAGGACCTAAGTACCGAAAGGGGTCGCAAATAATAAAATTGTTGTCACTCGCTGTGAATGAGACCAGAGCAGTAGACATGAAGAATTTAATGCTAGCTTTGTGAAGGAATTCGTGAGCGGCACTCCAGTCTTTGTCGAAGGTGTTGTTGCTAGAGACCTACTTCCATGCTCTTTTGTATGTACCATTTACTTGCATCTCTTTGATTTTAAAAGAACGCGCTGAAATTAAACGGCAGAAAAATAATTTTTCCCATTATCTTATTATCTTCTTACATAGTATAAAACAAAGTCGCTTTCTCTGTCATGTTATGTCTGTCATGTCCCCTTGTTCCCTT
>DWUN01003401.1:0-12083 GCA_018249975.1 Passova gellias
CTACCATTGCAAGTCAGATACGGGCTGACGGAGGAGTTGAAAGTCTCCAAAACCGGCGTGCATGCATGAAGAGAGTGATGAATGTAGACGAAGCACGTCAGGTTTGCAAGGACAGAGATATTTGGCACTCGGTGCTTTCCGCCTACCCCGTTAGAGACCTGGCGTGATGGTATGTTGTTGCTGTTGTTGAACCATTGCAAGATACGGGTCTCCTCTCATAATAAGAAGATTTAAGGTTTATGTCTACCATGCTGGCCAAGAACGGACTGGCAGACTTCACAGCCCAGAAACATTCCTACTAATATTATAAATGTGAATGTAAGTTTGTTTGTTACGGTTTCACGCGAAAACTACTCAACCGATGATCATGTAACTCTGTACACAGTCTTGGAGGTATTAGAAGTAACATAGGATGATTATAAGGAAAAAAAAAATTAAAAAGATAAATAAAGCAGGGATACAATAACTGTTTTATTAAATTCATACGCGGACGAAGTCGAGGGCACAGCTAGTATTTTACAACACACTAACGTTTGCAGTTTGCTTTCGCTCTAAAACGCATGTAACAAATCAGTGATGCTAGGATTTGAACCCAGAGCCCCCGGAGTAGGTGATTCAATTTCATACCAGTAGCCTATTACTGTTTAAAATAGGCTGTAAATTGTATAGTTTCACTCAGTTCCGATACATTGAGACTATAATAAGGGACACATAAATAATTCAAGGAACATCCAGTACGGATATATCTACAGCGATTTGAAGGCAGCAGACCCTTTGCGGTTTCAATATAACATTACCAATTTATTAATTGATGCTATTAATACGATACGAAATGTTATTCTATTCGGTTGCTAGTCCATTATCTGCACGAAACTACATATACATATGTAATACGTATTGGCTTGAGATTCAGCCTCCCGCTCCGAAAGTTTATTCGACAGATTTTGTTTAAGTAAATAATTCCGTTTTTTTTACCATAGTTACGAAAATTAATCCTATTAGTAGCCCTAGCACGAACTCCTAGCGACGAAGTGTTTGAACGATAAAGGGTAAAAAAATGTATGAAAAATGTACAGCGTCCCTATCGTGCAAAAAAGGAACTCATTTTACGAGTATGAACCAGACTTCCGATTTTCTAGCGTCTAAGTTAATGTAAACGTAAATGTACATTCCGCGTTTTGTATGAAAACTACAAATATTCGATAGTACCTACTTCGTGCTGCCGACTAAAGTAAACGTAATGTAAAGGTATCGTATTCTCAATACCGTAACATTAGCAACCTTGGTAAAGTTCGTGCTCGCGCTACTGAACTACTAATTATATTTTAAACCATTTCATAGCAGTAATCATTATTGCATACACAAGCAGTCTCCTGAAATGCATAGATGTTTCTGTTACGCTTCCATATAATAACGTTATGTGACACCACATTAACAATGACAAGAATAATGACAATAAAATAAAACAAAAAATCGTTATTGTACAAGTTGATATTATATTTGCTTATAACGGCAAATTGATATAACTTACAATGGCAATCCGGACTCCTTATCGTATACTTTTAAGGAAGCATCTGTGTAAAAGCCTACTTTAATTATCTCTACGGCCGTTCGTTCGTTGGTCAAACCGCCGCTTTTCATGACACTATCGATCGTTGGAAACCAAAAATGATGGCCCCTGAACTTCTTTTTGAAATTAACAGCAACGTACCCTCTCAGTGTTGCCACATACACGACTTCGATCTCCAAGTATCCCCTATTAGCTGTTAGGACAACTGTAGCTGCTTGTCCAGGCTGCAATTCTGTTTCGACTCCCGCTGTGGAACCAATTGTAACGCTTTCCGATTTCTCTTCGCTTTTGCCCCAACTAGAAGTGTACGAAAAACCAGTGGTTCCAGTGACTTTAGCAAATATCACATTCAAACCGTATTCTATTTCTTGGGTTACTCCAATTTCGACGTTTCTTGTCCAAATAGTCGATAGGGTATTCTCAACAGTTTGACTCATACCTGTGTTCACTTTTAGCGTTCTATTTAAAAGATTATCAAAATCTTGGGATATCAGTAGCGTCGGCTGCTTAACTATGCGCTTCACTGTCGCCGATTTTATTGACAGAACTCTCGAAACCTGCTCCCATTGATACGTCTTGTATAGATCGCCCCACGGCGTCGGACTCTTTATGTAAACGTTCCTAGGTCTCGCGCCGTAATGGTTTTTAACCGCTTCAGATATCGCATCGTCGTCAATTCCAAAAATTTCGATTTCATGTTCCGTAACAACTTTCAAATCGTGACCGGAATAATTCACTTTAACATCGCTATCGTTTTTATCTGCACTTATCTCTATGTTTATTCCCGCATTTGTGTACTTTATTAGAAGTATTAAAATAAAAACTGCGTTCATCGTGCCTGCTTGTTCGGGAGAAAAATAAATACTGTTCTCTATGTAACCACTGTATGTACCACATATCCGTAACAGTAAATACATCGCCGATAACCCCAACCTTTATAATCATTAATTGGCAAATCATATAAAAAAACACAATTTTATTTGAATCATATGCTAGAGTTCAATTCGACCAATCTAAATATTGATAAGACAATATTATAATTAGGTAAGTAGAATTGTGATGAGCCATTATGAGAGTGACAAAAATTGGAGTCTTGAAGGTTAATATATAAAGAAGGGAATCTAAAATATTTTTATTTTTGGCCGATTTAATATGAATAATTTTTGTTTTTGTAAAATGAATTTTCTTTTTTTCTTTTTTCCTAATTGTTTTTCTCTATTTGTAGTTTTCGTAATATTTTTCTCAGACCTATTTTTAAACTTTTGGGAACAGGTCTCCTTTCAAAGTGAAAACCTTAGAGGCTGTCAACACTGGTTAAGTTCGGACTGTTCAATTACACATAGCTTAGACAACACACAAGGACTCAGTTAAAACGATCGTGAATTTTCTGCTATTCGTATATCTATACTAGTAAATACTAGTATCTCAGCACGTGCGTCCTCAGCTCGGTTAAATCGAAACGACCCCTAAGAGGATGTGTATCGGAACGCGACATAGACGCATTATACGTATGGGGGATTACCCTCACTCATCATCACGAAATCGACTTCAAATACCGTGAAATCTATAATATAAAGCTGAAGAGTTTGTTTCATTGTTTGGTTGTTTGATTGTTTGAACGCGCTAATCTCTGGAAATATTGGTCCGATTTGAAAAATTCTTTCAGTGTTAGATAGCTCATTTATCGAGGAAGGCTTTAGGATATATAACATCACGCTAAGATTAATTGGAGAGGAGCAGCAATAAAAATTATTTATATGGCAGAACAACGTTAGCCAGGTCAGTTAGTATAATATAATTAAATAAACTACTTCGTATACTTATTACCGTGATTGAGTGATTTGTTAAAATTTATTAATTAAATACTAAAAATAAATTTTGAATCTATTTTAAAACCTAATAGTCGCAATTTCTGTTCCTTGATCGAGAATTGATTGGTAGAGACGGATGTGAGACAAATTTTTCTCTATGTAAAAAAAATCAATGTAGCGCAAACAAAATCAATATTTGTAAAAGAAAAGATCCTTTTTATTAGTTCACTGCCGGATCGGTTTTCTTATAGTGAACTTTGTTATATTAATTGGTTATTACTAAAGGCAGTTGCTTCTCGCAACTGCGCTGTTTAGCTGCCAAAATGGGTGTGTAGCCAAGTCTGGCGGACACGGTAATAGCAGCCGCCATTACTGCGCCGCTCCCCGGGAGAGAATCCAGATGACGCACCCCTGAATAGCCTTCCGCCCGCGGCTGAACATGCTCCGCTTAATATAAGTACTTATATATCTAACTAGCGGCCCGCCGCGGCTTCGCACGATAGTACATCACTTTGCTTCGCTGTCAATTATTTACGACATCACATTAGAAAGCTCAAAAATAACAGTGTCTCTCTACTAAATAATCGATGTTATTATACATATAAATCTTCCTCTTGAATCACACTATCTATTGAAAAAACCGCATCAATTACCGTTGCGTAGTTTTAAAGATTTAAGCATAATAGGGACAGACAGCGCAAAGCTACTTTGTTTTATACTACGAGTATGTAGTGATAGTAATATATAAAATTCTCGTGTCACAGTGTTTGTAAAAAAACTACTCTGAAACGGCTTAACCGATTCTCATGAAACTTTATGTGTATATTCGGTAGGTCTGAGAATAGGAAGTAAACTAGTTTTTAGAAATCTAAGCGATCATTTTCTACTCTCGGTTGTAAGTAATAATGGTATTCTGGAAAGTTAAAATGCTTCTCAAAACCAATATTCCAAGTATATAACAAAGCTTTATTAATTCAGTGGCTTTTCCCGCGACTTCGTCCGCGTGGAATAGTGGCTTTGGGCAGCATTTGAAGTATTTCAAAGTAAATTATAGCCTATATGTTGCCGAGGACTAATAGCTATATAACAAAAAAAGTTTCATCAAAATCCGTCCAGTAGTTTTTGCGCGAAAACCGTACACAGACAGCCAGACAAAAATTTAAATTTTATTTTTTGGCTTGTATGAAGACCCCCTTTAGCAGATTTTTTTTTAGTTTTTATTTAATGTACAGAATTGAACTCTTCTACAGTTGTATTATATGTATAGAATATAATATAGCTAGATAGATTTCATGTAGTTAGCAGTTACGGCCCTATACGTTAAGCATGAAAAAACCATTTTTCTGTTTTAATCGAAGAGCTTTTTTAATAATTTTTTAAACGTAACATTTATATCGTTTCCAACGTTTATGTTTATGACTGTTACCCTCAAAACAATGTTGATTACGGTCGGATTCGGACAACCAGACGAACACTGGTGTATAGAAATACAATATATAATATCAGCGAGCGAAACCGTGCAAAGCGGCAGACGTATAAAGTCGGTGCGAATATCGACGTCGACGTATATATCCGGAGGCGGGCGGCGGCGGGCGGCGGCGGGCGGCGGCGGGCGGCGGCGGGCTGGCGCGTGTCGTGTCGGCTCGAGCGTCGAGCGGCACTTGCGCGCCTCGCCACGTGTGCCCGTGCGGTGCACCATCGATATCGATAAAATAATATAAAACATTTTGTTTTCACGTCAAAATAATATATATATAACTTTTTTTTTGTATCGCGAGTGATATATTGTTTAATTTCCTAGCTCACCGCTTGGTCCAGTGGTTAGAGAAAATGATTGGTGAACCGAGGGTCATGAGTTCGATTTCCACCTGGAATACTTAATGCGATGAGAATGAGTATATTACTCGATTGTTTCATTGTACTCGTGTTAACTAACTTTTTATTAATTTGTTAAATGTAACCAGTAAATATTTCAATTTTACTTTAAATCATTGACGTATTAGACGCAATCTTTTTGTAATGTGGAGTATTTAATTAAACCCTATGAAACGCGCATAAAACGAAATGACAATCTGTACATTCAAATGAGCTAGGTGACTGGTGATTGACCCAAAGATTCGCACAGCCGAAGCCGCTGAAAATAACATACCAAAATTTGGCAGGTAGTTTACAAAAGGAATTTTGAAAATTCCACGTCTAAGGGGTAAAATACCTGGAGAAAGATTGTATAAAAAAATCGGTTTTTAAATTTGACACCTGTAATTTCAGATAAAAGTTAAAAAAAAATGTATTTACAGGCAAGAGACTCGATTTCGATTCTTATGAATTAAAAAAAAAAAACAATATCGATATCGATAAAAAATATTGGCGTATACGGCAATCCCTAGAACCATTTGCCTCGCATTACCAGCGGCGGCACGGTCCCGGCGCCGCGCCGCCGTGTCACAGCGCCGCCCCAGGGCTGTCAATCTGTCGACTCGATTTCACATTTCTATAACGTGTTATAATTATAACCAAATTCTATCAGCGCATGCCCTGCTTATTATAAAATGTAAATCTTGACGTGCTATGCAGCTGTTGGACAATCGTAATAGTATTTTGTTCAAAGAAATGTTGAGTTAGATTTTAATAGTGTAAAAGTTTTTATTGAAACAAAAATGAATCCTATTGAAAATTCATCCTTTCATTCAAATTGTTTAATCGATTCTGATATTAAAGATATTTATCTCTATATATAAGTATGTATACAGAAATCTTATGGTCTATCATAGTGTTTGGTTACCATAGGACAATATTTATTTGGGAACACATGACTGCGACTTTTTTCGTGATATGATTCTTATTTTTATAATAAAGCCGATTATACTCGTATAAATAATTAATTTTACAACCAATTCAGTACACTTATAGAATGTTATTATAAAGAGATTTATAATTCTACTAGCTGACCCGGCAAACGTTGTTCTGCCATATAAACTATAACAGTATTTCTCCACTATATAATGAATGTTATTTTACATATAAACCTTCCTCTTCAATCACTCTATCTATTAAAAAAAACCACATTAAAATCCGTTGCGTAGTTTTAAAGATTTGAGCATAGGGATATAGGGACGGAGAAAGCGACTTTGTTTTATACTATGTAGTGATTCTCTATAATTCTATTCTATAGCTGCGATACTGTTACTACCGAGGTTCTTACAACCCTGGGACCAAAAATCCCTCTCTAAATATTCTCGTCCCGCCGCACGCCCGGCGTTGAACCCGCGGCACGACGGTGACAAGTACCGATTGATAACTTTATGGGACACGGGGGACATTGTGACATACCGTGGGCTTTTGGAAAGGGGACATAGGCGTTGTAAATATAGGCGGTTATGACGTGTGAGCTTCTTTTAACGAATCCCGTTAAAATTCGAATCATCGTTAACATTTTGAATTTCTCCCAATTAATTTGATCGCAATATTTGGTAGTCATGTTCTCTGTTATAGTTAGGTACCTATATAATGCTTATTAACAAAATTGCTACTAACACTTTCCGTTGATCTTCGTTGATGTTTCAATTATCATTGATAGATTACATTCTTTGCGTAGGTGCATATTTAAACAAATTAATAGCTTAGTAATACTAATGTAATAGATATTGCCAACGTTGGAAAAGTCCGCAGTATTTTACAGGGTTCATTGGTTTCAACAATTTTTTAAAATTCGGCTTTGGTATTTTTTCAAGTCGTAATAGCCTGGAAATGATATTTAGTTTCAAAGTTTGCAATATTTTACCTGTTTGTGAAACAGTTTTATTAACATAAAATATTATTTTAATACAGACATTATTAAAGATTTCATTAGTTACTTAAGTTTTTTAAGGGACGTGATAAATGTCAAATGCAATAAAACATTCAAGTGCTTTTGTGTTTTTGATTTTTAATCAAAAGTAATTCGATATCTCAGACTTATTTTATTTTGTTCGAGATCCGCTGAATTCGTATTGTATCGCCCTCTGTCGGTGAATAGCAAAAGACACGGTCTCCGCCTTTTTCAGCTACTGTTCGTTAGATGGCGCTTTACCGTCCAAAAAATGCCTTACGTTTACGTTTTTACGTTTGGATAAATACAAAAAAATACGTTTTCTTTGTTACAGAATGCACCTATCCAAGAGCCAGTGTATCGAAAAGTAGCCATAGTAGAAAATTTCTTCGATATTATTTACACGGTCCACGTCGAATTAGAAGGCAGACCGGGAAAGCACGCTGGACAAAAACGTACTTATAGAACGGTAAGGTTTTTTTTGTTTTCCTGTTTACAAGAATTAAAAACGTACATTTTTAATATTGAAATCTATATTAGTGTTTCAAATAACACTTTTTAGTTTTACTGCCATCTAGCGGATATTAGTAGAACTTGCGCCTATTGTACTCCCGTTTAGTTGGATTAGGAAGTAGCTATGAACGTCATTGCGGTACGCAGTAAATCTAATAGATGTCGCTTTTCACTCATTGATATATAATTTGGAGAGTTATATCATTTGCAACTATTCAAGCAATATGAATGTCCTTTCCGCTTAATAAGACTAATAAGCAATTTATGAATGACTATGATGTAATAATATGTGAGCTCCAATTAAAAACGCCTATAAATAAGCCTGGAATCCTTTTTCCTCAAACTAAGACATTGATTAATACATATTTTGGGCAAGAGTTGTAACTCCTACATTAAGTGTTATGCGGGTTGTATTTTAAGGATTTATTAATTTATTCTGTTATCCTTACTTCGTACATACATATTTATACTTAAGTTATATATGTCATAGTTTTGTTTTATACAGTGTATTTTTCATATTGTCATGGCGTTTGCTCAATTTCTCATATTATTCTTTCTTTTTCCACAGATAACCGAAACATACGCGTTTCTGCCGCGAGAGGCAGTCACTCGTTTCCTCACCGGATGTGCTGAGTGTGCTCGCCGCCCCCGCAGCGCCTCGCCACCCCCCCTGCCAACACCATCTCCCTCTCCAACCAGACACTCGACATATCTCCCTTTCATCCCGCACTGTGCCCCAGAATATACAAGAAATTGGGAATCAGAAATTGACGCAGCCCAAAACTATCCTTATGAACCCAAATTCGATTATACCGAACTGCAGCCGCTCAAGAAAGTCGAAAGTCCAAAGGCCACGGACGCAGAAGACCAGGAGCCGACTTACATAGAGCTGACGTCAAAAAAGGCCAACGGTTTCAACGTGACACCTCAATACGACAGGAGTTCTTCAGCAGAACCCGCTTTCAGGGAAGAAGAGCCAGTCAGAACGGACCCTGAAATAGATAAAGACGACAGTCTCATCGACGTAGAGGACGTCAGGTCTGATAGTCCACCGCTCGTTATGGTGAAAGAGGAACCGAAAGTTCGAGAGGAATCGAGCGGAGAGAGCACTAGGGCGTCAGAAGGTGACAGCGATAAGACTGAAAGTAAAAAGGAGAAGAAATACAATCCGCTGGACGTAGCCAATTTGACATCGAAAGACCCACCGAAATCGAGGTCGCCCGCAAGGAAAAAGTTGCAAGCGTCTTCCGAGTACGGCAACGGGTTTGGACGGTTTCCGAAGCCGTGGAGACCTGATAACGCTATGTTCTATGGCGGCGAAGATGTGGATTACAGCGCGCCTATCACCACTGCGTATTTGAAGCATATGCGAAGTATGCCCTACCACGAGAGAATGGGTGGAGACAATAAGGTGAGATACACATTGAGCATTATTATAATTTTTATTTAATACTAGCTTTGCCCGCAGCTCCGCCCGCCTGAAAATCAGTGTGTCACAAAGTTTTCTTTCTTAAAATTTCGACATTTTTGTAAAACAATGAAATACCTGGAGAACCTAAAAGAAATGGGAGAAAAAAGTAGCCTATGTTCACCCCAAGACCGTCAAGCATCTCTATATGAAATTTTATCACAATCGGTTCAGCGGTTTAGCCGTGATCATGTCACAGACAGACAGACAGAGTTTCTTACGCATTTATAATATTAAGTTTGGATTTGTGTGACGTTCGCTAAATTTAAACTCAAGATTTAACTGCTTAGGACACATATTTTAATAAGTTTAATATTACATTTAATAGACGATATTAAACGACTTTGATGAGAGTATAAGAGTTGGCCTTCCCCTAGACATGTCTACATTCATACACCTACATATTTTGATTCGGTATATTTTGTTTAAAAAATAGAGATCAATCGAAATTTACACCAACAACTATTAAACGTTGTATACGCCGCCAAAAAGGTGTTTTGTACAGTCAGAGATGCGTGCTGACATTTCTATTGCTGGCACTGTGTGATACTGACACACGTATGATTTCATTTCCCGAACAACTAACCTCAAAAACATTTACGCGAGTTTGTTAAGCGGAATATTTGAGGTATTTAAGCAGACGGCACAAAGCTAACGATTTAAAATTTTCCGACCGCGGTTATGATAGTGATAATAATAATTTTTCTCTAACAAACACGAGCGGAATGATCGCAATGCGAGTTGTGGGTTCACGTCTAACCCTAAACTTGGAGCAACTAAACTGGTAAAAGCGTCGGCGGTCGGGTGGACCCGCAACCTTTGTGGGGTAGCCCTTTATATTATTCTCTTGTTATGATTTCCAGAAGCGCACTGTTATTTAAATGCCAAGCACGTTTCCATGTTTGACGGGCGTGTGTTTTGGGCGTGTTTTTTGGGTGTGTGTTTTGGGCGCGTTTGGGTTGTTGAGGCCGTTACAGATCGTAACAAGGTTAATTATAATCGTTCTAAAACAGTACAATGCAAGCATTGATAGCTTAGTGATTTAGATCTGCGTGACTCAACGGTTTTTTGGGATTCGAATCCTGCCACGACTCTCTGACTTTGCAAAGTTATGTGTAGTTTAAGTTTAAAGACTTCATTTTACTTCAGTTTAAAGGTTCATGATATGAATATACAACACTTAATATTCCTTTACGTTTATGGGTAATCGATATATTGACTATAAAGTACGTCTGTATGTAAATAATTTTACAACTAGATAAAGAACTAACACGTGTTGAACACAGACAAATAAGACGTGTCAACAGACACCCGGATAGAACAAAGTTCTTTGCGATTAATTAGTGAAGGAATTGTAATAAAATTTTATTTATTTTAAGTTATAATAATATATTTTTATTATTAACAAATATAATGTAACATTAATCTGTGTACACTGAACAAAAATAATCGTCACACGAAACGAAAATAACTGGCTTGCTTTCTATGAGAGAAACACGCGCACGCCGCACGGCTTACAACTATAGCAAAAAGTGTCGTGACAACTTTTGGTCTTAATTTTTTCCGTCTAGTTGCCTTTCGCAACGCGCGATAAGGAACTTCGTTCCAATAACGTAAATCTTATTCGATCGTGCCTTTCAGTGTATTTCTTCTTTCCCTTACTGCGGAATGTTGTGCCTATATTAAAGTAATTGTGATACTAAGCTAAGTTTACCGGCTAAACCAGTCTGTTACAATCCGGAAGAACCAAATGTTGAAGTGTAAACGTTGCTGGTTTGTTTCTGTCGCATTTTGTTTTTGCCGGTGATATGTTATGTTTATTATGATATAGGCTAGTCTTTGATCTCTCACTCCTAATTATGTCTTCTAATTGAGAGTGTTAGAACGCACGGAGTGTTATCGATTGTTTTAATTAAATTTCTATACAAACGTTTAAATATACGGAAGTTTGTGTTTTTGTGTAAGTACATACCTAGTTTCGATGTCAGTAAAATTAGGTATAGTTTTAAAAAAATCATGTTTCTTGTTATTCTGAGTATTAAACTCTTGTAAACATATTTTTATATGTGTAATTAAACTGCTGAAATCATATATACAAATTTAAATTGTTTCGTAACTTTACGTAATATCACTTCACTATTACGTATATGTATCAATCATGGTAATTAAGAATAAATTGTTCCTGGTATATTAAAATGGTCTGTTTTTTCTTTTTTACTAGTGTTAAACAGTGTTATACAAAAATATTATTTGTCAGACACTCGGCGATTTCTGCTTACCTCGTCACGAACCTGGTACTGCTATAGTAATTATAATGATTATTATTTGTGGAATACTGCATCTGATATTGAAAGATGGATTCAGTGTATTTATTTAATATTTTTAACATGCCAATCATTAACTTGGCTTCAACTTCATTGGCTCGTGGTATTAAAAATATTGTATACTTGTTTTTTATTTAATAGTAACGTTTAATAGTAAGTTATTCAGATTGAATAAAAGTTTATATCTACGTAGGTATATTTTATTATCTGTTTATATAACGGAACACCCATTATGTACATATTTTGTTATCTAAATTGATAACATCGAACCGATCCAACATACATTATGAGACGTTCTGGGCACTATAAAATTCTGGGTATAATCATAGCAAACAGCAATGAACAAGATTAACTGTAGCTACTGTTAAATAGCGTAGTTTATATACGCTTTGTAAGGCATGTGCATGTATCTCTTCGATGCTTTATCTAGTAATGCGGAAGACAGTACTATTCTAGATCACTTAATTTTATTACAAATTAAAAGGGAAGTGCTTTATTGCACCAGCAAATATTTACACTTGTAGCAAACATCGTTTTTTTTTTTTTTTTTTTATCTTATGAGAGTAGTGAACGAGCAGGCAGCAGTCAC
>DWUN01003402.1:0-12083 GCA_018249975.1 Passova gellias
CTTCATACAATTAATACAGGCCAAAAAAATTCATTTTGAAATTTTTATCTGCCTGTCTGTTGTTCGGCTTTCTCGCAAAAACTACTGAACGCGTTTTGATGAAACTTTTTTGTTACATAGCTATTAGTCCTCGGCGACATAATTATAGGCTACAATTTATTATGGAATACTCCAAGTGCTGTTTAAAGTCACTATTCCACACTGACGAAGTCGCGGGCAATAGCTAGTATGGAAATATGTCCACTTATTTTTAGGGTTCCGTACCTCGAAAGGAAAAAACGGAACCTTTATAGGATCATTTTCTTATCCCCGATTGCGCTGCTAGTCTCGTCAACTATTTCGATTAAGGTTCATTTTACGAATTATAGTTGTTTTATCACATTGCAATAATAAGAGGCTTGTGAATAAAAAAACTTTTTTAATAAGCTTTGCTTAAGCACCTTCACCCTCTCTTAAGATCTTCAAAGTTATGTTACTTTGCTCAGAGCAGATTATCACAAATGAATATATAATAAACAACCAGAGGTCTTTGTTTAGTTTGACTTTCATAAATATTTATAGAAATGCTGTTTGATGAATAAATTGATTATACATTAAGAAAAAAAGTTTTAAATAAAAGATTTTTTTTTACAAAACTTTCATTTCAAATGAATAAATATAGTTAATACCGTCTACCCTAGGTTTGATTAATTTTATAACAAACTGGTGTTAAATGTCATTAGATCTTGTTAGGGCGTTATGACATTATTCAGACTAATGAAGTTGACAGTAATGAATTAATGGAGTCGTTAAGATGTTATTGAAACTATATACTATGAGTTACGTACTGGTAGGATACAGTTATCATATCATTATTGTTTGTAACAACGATGCTCTATAATGTAAATTGGCTGTAAAGGATTTATGAGTTTGATTTCAACCAAGGCCAGGTTCAGTTGTATTTAAAAAAATATTCAATTGGCTTGTAATTTGAACAGTATAGTACAGTCTCTTTCTAAATTGGAACCAGATGGTCGTATATATTTTTTTCAAGATATTTGTGTCATCTAAAAGGTGATTGAATTTAACTTGAGTGTCGTCATCGATGAGTTGCTATTCA
The DNA here is from genome assembly GCA_018249975.1 of Passova gellias. NCBI lineage: Eukaryota > Metazoa > Arthropoda > Insecta > Lepidoptera > Hesperiidae > Passova > Passova gellias. The sequence continues at coordinate 1,100 of DWUN01003402.1, forward strand.
TGTGTATTTTATAGTGGGAATACGTAATATTTTAAAATGACATAATTCAAGCATTTATAGTTAGCAGTACAAATAGGTGTAGCGATAATAGCTTCATATATAAAACTAGACAAACCGAAACTTATTACTTGCAATAACAATTGCCATACAATTGCAACCGATTTGTAAAAATCTAACGTAATCCGTAATCAATACTCAATGAAATAAACTCATGAATTCTTTAGTTTCCTTACTTCACTACTGATACTGGAAGTCTCTAAGCTCGTTGGCTAATGAAAGTGTAAAACAGGCCTTATTGTAAATGCAACTCCACCCTAAAGAAACCGCACAACTCTCAACCGGTAGCCGTCCTTGCTATTTACCTGTTGAATAACTTTCTTATTGTGTAAGTAATGTTACCTTCTGAGTAAAAATGTTAGGCATTTGTTGTGCAAATACTTTAGGATTCCGTTCCGTTTTGTGTCAAAGCTAAATCAACATTTCGCTGTGGAAAAGACTTTAATTTGTATGGTGTATTCCTTCGAATCTACAGTATGTATTTGGTTTTGTTAATGATGTAATATTTAAAAATGTAATTGATCTCGTGTCGAAAGTCTTTTTTTATAAATCATTCAAAACGATAAAAAAATAAGCAGGTATTTCTTACGCATATAATATCTAAGTAAATAAACATGAGAAATGTATGTTTGTTTCTCTCTCATGGGTAATATACCATAGAACAGTGGGTTGGATTTGCTATTTTATGTCATTCGATTTTATCTGTCTCTGTTATAGAGCTATGTATCTTATTATTGCATATAACATTTTTGAACTGTTTATTTAAGACAATCTTGCGGAAACTAAACTTTAATATTAATATAATATGTATTTGTTTTTCGATCCAGAGGCAACTTATTCAATCAATTCTAAGTTCTATAACCTTCAAACCTAGTATATTTAAGTTACAGTTTATCAAAGGAAAATGATCTATAAAGTTTGCTGAGCCTGTCAGATTGTAATCATGATTTCACTAAGACTATCGCAGTGATTATATTATACTAAAGACAAATGGCTGCTATAAGGTTACCAAGAAGTATATTTAATGACTTCGACGCCAATAACTGTAACAACGGTAAACGAAATGTCAAAAGTGTAAAGTTACTGTCTGTTACGAAATCAAAAAAAAATTGGATCAAGTATTAAATGTAAACCTAAATTTACTAGAGCTTTTAAGATAATCTTGCTACAATTCTTTGCTGAACTTGAATTTGTTTATTATATCTTATCGTCTTTGTGACGTTTTATGATCTGGTGATTGTAATAGTGCAGCTTAATGCGAAGAGAACATTTAGTACATATGCCATATTGTTTCTTCCATAGTAACACACTATGTATGAAAGCAACCACTACGTTCTGGTTTTAGGAACTTTGTACACTTTGTCTTCGGATCCAGAAGACCAAGTAGAAGGCAGAAGAATATGGCCATTATCTATATACTTGTACAAATATTCAATGTTCATAATTATTTGTCCTTACTGTATGTATATGACAAAATAAAACATTGACATTTTCGATACGTAAAATTGCGTTGTGGCTTTTTCAAATTAATTCCATCCAACACGTTATGATCTAACTAAAATGTATATTTGCTCACAGCCGCTGCCCGTAAAGTTTATGAACCAATTGAATATTTATTCATCCGTACTATTATAGAAGCCACAAAAGAAAGTAATTTTTTATTTGTATTTGTGGACGCGCGTGACATTTTTATATGATTTTATATGATATTTTGTTGTATGATTTTGACATGATTATGTGATTTCAGCTTTCGATCATAATTTAATGAAAGTTTCATTAGTTAAAAAATAAATAAACCCCTGCGTGTGGCTTGTTAAAATAAAGAACATTTAAACTAAACGGACGACAAACGCAAACCAAAAATTAAATTATAATTTCAGCATACATTCACGGTTAGTTAGTTCAGCAATGTCAAAGTTTTATGACAAAGTTTCAACATGCGCTAAACTGCATTTGTAATGTCCATTGCTTTTTACGAGCAAATATGATGAAAGTTTATGTTAATAGCTAGCTTTTGGCTGTGGCTTTGCTTGAGCAAAAATTGAATTTTCAAAATTGCATACTAACAAATTGAATATGTTTTTTAAAAAGGTAATCACCAATTCGCTGCCGTTTGGAATAATGCGATTTAAAAGACCTAACAATTAAGTTAATGACAAAAATATTGGGAAATAGATTACTTTTGTGGTGCAAACTTCCAGGAAGGGTTGTTGCCGATTAATATGAGACTAAAGCAAGAAAAAAACAAGAAAAAAAGGAAGCGTAATGAATATTAAATGTACCATAAAAATGGATGAGAAACATTTTGGACATTTTACGTTCAATCAAAAGTAACATGGAAAAAGTAAATCGAAATTCGCCCGACCCTGTTCTATAATTCAAATGTAAAGCGAGTAAATTTTCACAGCGTTGTGGCGAAACGGAAACTAATCTCTGGCTTTTTTTTGCATAGTGAATGAATTATTTCGGAATTTTAAGTATAACACGACGCGCTTGTAACTCAGGCCTGGTTATAGATGCTATACTATTTGTATGGTTAATATAATCACATCAGTCGAGTAATGAATTGCATTAACATTTATCTTACATGTGAGTAAATTTTCGTGTAATGAATTAGTAAAAATAATTTGTCTATTTCTGAAATCTGTACACGGTAAAAGGCAAAATATGGCTTGAACTAATAATCCTGTAACATCTTTATATGTACCCATATTTGTGCAAATAAACATCTTTGTCTTTGTGTCACATTTGGTAAATCTCAATAGGTTGGTTATATTTCTTTCTTCAAGCCAATTTTTAATTATTAATGCTTATTGGTAATAGAGCAGCTTTAACCTAAGTATTTAATCTCGAAACCGAAAATTGAGGTCGAGGCGAGACCCAGTACGATATTCGTAGGCCCATATAATAGTATATAGATTTTATTTAGTTTAGTGCCGTATTTAAAATAAAATTTCAGCGTACTTTATTCTTGACAAACAAATTAAAATTACGTCTAGTCTATAATGAATGCTTAAAAACGTTTTTTTGAACTACAATATAAGCTTAATAAATAAAATACTAAATTGAGACATTATTGTAAGAATGTCAAAGGACATGTGAAGGTTTTGAAATATTGGTGATTAAAGTTGCTTTAGAATTTTACAGCTGTTAAACAGTCATGTTAATATATTTTAAATTACTGTATTTTTAAATAATCCGTCCTACCTGCTTACAAACATCGTGTGAAATTACGCGGTTTGTTTTAATGAATAACTGAGTGAAAAAATAGCGCATAGTTAAACTGAACGAGTTCGTTAATTAACACGCCCATCAAAGCTTAGTCAACAACCACAATTACCTTCTTCAGCCTTTATAATGTACGTATAACTATAACATAAAAAAGTCGGTACCTTAACATTTAACTTTTCCTATCTATGTAGGTACATTTATTCATCAGTTATATGCTGATAATAAAATAGTATAGCTATCAATGAACCGCGTGCGAGTTGTTCAAATATACTATTACATAATTATTTAATTATGTACGAAATTAAAGCTTAAGGAGATTTTAATATTTTATAATTAATTTAATATGTCGCCGCTAGACTTGAATTGCCGCTTACCATTATAAGACAGACGAAGTTTCTTATTATTAAATCAAAAAGGATAATAAAAACAAAGAAACAAAACTATATTCAAGCATTATCATAACATCATGGAAGCCGAAATGTTATAACAAAATGCAACAAAATTTACTAACTATTGTTAAAACCTGTAATTACTTAACAAACCATTGTTTTTCATTTTGAGAACAATCTCTTAAATGTAGGACGAAATAAAATCATTAAGGCAGTGCTTTGTCTGTCATCGCTACTTTTCTAATTAATTTGCCCACTCTCTTATAGACTGAGATGTACGGAATGAAATAAATGAAAGTGCTCCAGTTATTCTTTACAAGTTTGAACTTTACTATGTACTTTTAGTGCTTATTTGCAGATGAAAAACTGTTACGTAGGTACACGAAAAAGCTCGTTCATATGAAATTTACCAAGTTATAACTCATAACGTCAACTCTAATTCCGTTACCCATTAAGGAAACTCTATGCCTCTTTTGTTTTATGGTATAGCTATGAAAAAGTAACGATAAACAACATTTTGTAAAACAAGATTTTAGTCCGCATATTTGATTTAGAGTACGTAATTCAGATGACAATGCCATATTATAGTACCGTGGAAAAGATCGAATGACGGACACAGTGTAGTGACAACTCCATAGCTTAATAACCGTTAAAAAGCTCTTAAAAACTTTTTTGAATATGGTTCAAATATTAAACATTAGATTATATGTATACAAGTGATACGTGCTAATACGAATCTACATAATTTTGAGCAGATCAAAATATCAAAGAGAATAATAAATTTACTTTATTCTTACTTTTTGTGTGTAATCCTTTGAGAACAGTCGACTGTGATCAATATCTTTAGCAACACTCAAGTGTTCAGGGAATTGAAGTAGATGCTCTCAGAGCTAAGGAACCGAGAGCGGTCTATTTAGTGGCTGATGTATGGCCCTAGTTAAGATGTCTTGACTTAATTCCACTAAACTAAAGCATGAGCTAGATATCCCCATTATAGTATATGATTATACTACATTATACACTATACTATACTAGATTATACTACACACGTATATCTGATGCCTTGTGCCGATAGCGTAGAGTTCTAGCATTAGCATTTCACTTCAGGGTCTGATATTCGATTTGTTTGCTCACATCTGACTTCACGATGTTACGTGAATTGATAAGGTTAAGTACCATACGATATAACGGCGAGGGAAAATCATCGTGAGGAAATCTGAATGCACGAGAATGAGAATGAGAAACACCAGCTGACCAAGACATGGTGTTTCCTACCCTTAACTTTCGTCGCAATTACACTATCAGATTTCACCCATGCTTAAAAATTCTCATGTTTGACACGTTCTAGGATCGCTTAGTAGAGAGTTCATCCCACGTTTTTGCTCTATATCTTTACGATCTGTAAATTTTCTTATAAGTTATCGACACACATTTTTAGGGTTTCGTACCATGAAAGTAAAAAACGGAACCCTTATAGGATCACTTTGTTGTCCGTCCGTCCGTCCGTCCGTCCGTCCGTCCGTCCGTCTAGACCCTTTTTCTGAGGAACGCGTGGAGGTATTAAGCTGAAATTTATATCAAATACTCAGGTCTATAATACCTTTATGAGTATATGTCTCCAGGTTTGTACGGAACCCTCGGTGCGCTAATCCGACTCGCACTTGGCCGGTGTTTTTACGATAGCATAGGTCTTGCATAAGCGTATAAAAAGCTGATATCTATGGCATACGGTACTGAACGGTATACAACGTAACACCGAATAAAATGAGGTTATCAGAATAACAAGCGAGCATGTAGGAAATATTGCTTTCCTTTTATTCACACATCTGCGTTACGTCAGATTTAGGCGAAACGTTCTTTTTATCGGTAAATCCAGCTTACAAGATTTGCTGCTCTCGGGACCAAATTTGACGCTCTAGGAATTACGGATAAGCCATATTTATATACTAACATCCGGTTTTAGTTCTCTCGCGGGTCCGCTTTTTTGTAAATTTTGCAACGTCCGTAATATAATGCCATTAATTTCAGGGTTACATTTTGCGATAGTGTTGTATGGCGCCTATTTTCGAAGCCAAACTGTCCTTGCACAGTTGCCTTGTGCTAGGAACAGACTAAGGACTATACTAAATTTTCTATGAGATTGTACATTTCAATGACAAATGACAACCGAAAAATTGTGTTTTTTACAAGAAAACCGACGATTTAACTGGACAACAGGCTGTTAATGTTTTTTATTACCAGCTAAAATAATGGAATGTTCTAAAATATTCGTTGATCTAATTGACACACCAAAGAATAAACATATTTAAAGACCTACATAATTCTTACTATCGTCACCCTGATCCTGTAAAATACTTATAAGTGTTAATTACTTTTGATATTAAAGCGTGTCCCAACTAAAGTTAGTTATTCTATAGTATAAGTATTTTGTTCTAGACGTTTCGTATTTCTACCAGCAAATATATTTTAAAAGTTTGATCTTTACAAATAAGAATAAGAATTAAAAAGGTACCGACACTCAGGTTAATCTTCTACTGTACTTAAGTTAATTGAAAAGGAATCACATTGAAATTTCAATTATGTTACCTATTGCTTGACAATATTGCGAGGTTGTTCTAGAATCGCAAATTAATTCTGAAGCGTACAGCTTTGGACAAGATTTTATTACGCTCCCGTGCCTGGAGGTATGATTATCCTTTAATCTAAAATAAGATACCGATATTCATGGCCTATACGTTAAACTATGTCAGTCAACGACATTATGCGGGCGTGCTGAGTTTAGCGTGCTCGGAAGACCTCGAGACAACTAGGTCAAGCCATATATTTCCAATACAGTCCTGCGGTTTGCGAGTAAGACAACCGAAGTAGGGAAAACTTCGTCAACTCGGCCATAGCTTATCAGCAAACCAAAGGAAATTTCTCACAGAAATTTGCAGTAACTGGCCATTTGATTCCGGAAAGCCCAGATAGTTGAGCATCGTAAACTTCGCTGGGTATTAAAAGATTAGTATAGATTACGAAGTATCATGAACTTTTTAACGATTCATTTGAACTTTACTTTGCAGAAGGCCATTGAAATAAAAACATGTAATGTTACTTTCAAAGCAGCTCCAGTTTATTTGTTCTTGAATATTACCTAATTTGATGCAATTAACGTTTTAGCTGTAATAAATACATATGATTTTAATAAAACATACTCCTTAACAATGTAAATAGAAAAATTTTAAAGACGTCTAGCTATTGTGAAATCTGTCTCCTAATTTTACCAAAAGCAACCAAAACTCCGATTCAAAATGCTTTTTTACTTAAGTGGAGAGAGAAGGTTCTTTAAGTGGGTCCATTAGTGGTCTTTTTGTATTGTGATGCTTTTATATTTTATAGTAATATTTTAAGATTATAGCGAATAACTGTCAAGTGTAATTTTGGATTATTCATATGAATACTTCCTAACGTTTTTAGAATTACCGTCTAACGGAACAAAATGATATGCGTTTTCTTATTAAATATGGCCGTCGACAACGGTGAAGCGAAATATTGTGAGGAAACCGGCTTTTATACTCTCATATGAATACCTTATAATATCAAGCAATTTGAAATGGAGTTGTGGCAATAGCGGAACTACAAAACAGTGATATATCTTACAAGTATACGCCGAAAACTTTAGTTATTTTCAGAACGTAAAATTAAATTCAGTTTTTATGCTGAAAGAACTAGCAGTTGACGCGATATGTGTAGGTGCTATGCATTTGCTTTGTGTAGTATACCAAAGCAATCGACAGCGGAGACCTTTGATCTAAAATGAATAAACGTGTGGAGATTGCCTCTCGCACGATTGTTGGAGGGCCGTGTGCTTTATACAGCAGCTAGCTTCATGAATCAGCACCATACTCAAACGAGTTTTGTTTGGAACTACTAGAATTTGACGAGAGCAATGAACGAGATTTCTCGTCGGAGTTTCCGAGAGATCTATTATACTGTTTTATACTAACGTTACAACGTTATTAATCATTCAGTTTGTACTAATTCGAAACTTTTATGAGATTTTTTTCTATATCCTCAAGAGAAACGCCCCCTGCGAATATTGACCTATGTATATTCAGCAAGACGATTCCCGATAAATAATTAGTGTTTATCGATTACATAATTAGCTGCCGTATTAATAGTTATAAAATATATTATTATGATATTGTTAGGAAAAGAAGTATAAAAAGAAATATAATTTCTATGTCAGATTGTGGTTGTCATAAATAAGAGTTGTGAAGTGACGAAATGTTCTGCTCAATATTAATGTCGTTATTTAAAATTTGTGATAATTTAAACTGTTTTATCTAAAAAAATACTTCTGTTTGTACTTTCTAGTCTTTCATTTCTGACAATATATAAAATTATACATGTACCAATAACTGTTCGCTACTCCACACATTAATTTGTTTCTATTTATGACTTTTAGAAATTACAATTGCTTGTTACGAAATGGAGCCCATAAGAAAAAGATACGTTTAAAAATCAACAGTAGTTTTATGACAGTTTCTAGTTCAATATACAACTTTTTTAAAATATAATGTCGATTTTATAATAATCATACTAGCAATTTTCAACAATACATTACTTCTACTTTGATAAATTTAAGTTTCAGTGTATTGAACTTTGTTATTAATGTAATTAAAATTAAATTGGGCTTTGAGTGGCACTTTCTGGTTCAAATCAAATTTAAAACAAAATGTTTTCCGGAAGTTCCCTTTGAAAGCTCCGTTGACTGGGTTTGAAGGTAAAGAATTATTGGTTAATATTTATTGTTCAAATTTGTTTTGATCTCTAAATGTTTTGTATGGTATAATTTCCGAGAATTTCATTAATTGTTATAATTAATTAATCTTCGCGCCTGTCCGTTGTTTCAAATAATACTTGGATTGTACGGAAAAAGACATCTAAATAAATATGATTCGTACAAAGAAGTTTCAAATAAATAATTGTGATAAAAATATTTGGTAAATTGTATACAATAAACTAACAAATGTAAATAACTATTAAAACTAGTAATGAAATGATTAACATGTTTTAGTTAATTTTATTATGGCGATGATTCAGACCTTTCCTTTTTTTTTACAAATTGGTTGATCAAGATGTTCCCCATTTAACAGTAAATTTCACGATCAAAACAATGCAAAACCAGATACTTATGGGCCAGAGAATGGAAAGAAATTCAATGTAAAACTGTAATTGGCATTATTATGCAGTGTGGGTCCAAGTAATTATGCAGACCGTTGTTAACCGAAATAAATAATTACGAGTAATGTGTCATTTGAGCCAGCATTCGAAAGCTCATTATAGTTCAATGGAGCTGACAAAAGCAATCTCACGCAAAAATGAACTTTATATGCATGACGTCGTACGACTGGAAATTGCCGGGTTCCCGAAGTACTGTTACACCTAATAAAATGATCTGAATAGGGTGCAGACGAACCAGTAATGGTACTTCACCACTGTAAATAAAACTTCACACTTGAGATTTATTCATTCTGACAAAAAACGAACACATTTTTGTTTGTTAGAAGCAAAATAATGACATTTGACGGTTAAACGAAGCGCAGCAATCATTCAACCGAAAAAATCGACCGATTTTTCAACGGAAAACATATGGTTCGACATTTTTCAGTCGTGAAAAATGCAATGCTTTACAGGCGATGAGTGATTTATTCTGACGTTTCAACAAACTAATCATATTAACACTTTACAGAAAAGGATTTTGATGAAACTCCTAGTTTTTTATTGGATTATTTAAATGAAATCACTTAATGTTGAACGGTGGTTCGGTTAAACTGTTACAATGGTCTAAAAAAATAAGACAAACAATAATGAATTTAATGCGATATTTAAATTACTACATAGACATAATGTGACTATACTCAGGTCTCTTGCGGGAGAGATGTCACTGTTTTTTAGGGTAACCAGATATGTTAATTTCGGGTGTGATTTGAATTGAAATTGGGGTTCGGAAAAGTTAGAGGATAACAATGTAATCATTCGATTTGTCTGCACAAATAAATTTAATTCCGTTGTCTGAAAATTGGGTGCGCTTATATAAATTTCTTGGGCGTTGACAATTATCCATGCAAGAGTCAGAAAATGTTAATGAAATGGCTAAATTCAAGTTATAATGTTTTATTAATAAATTACACTTGGACAAAAATTCAGCTTACATAACGTTATATAGCGACAGTTACTAACATGCATATTTGCATGTCTCGTACAAGCAAGTATTCAGGTAAACATATTGCTAATTGTTAAATAACTAAGATGTTATATGGTCAGTTTATAACGTCATTTTATCAAGTAATTTATATATTTATATCAATCAATTTCTAACGTCAGAACGTGATGTGTTTCCTTTCGTTCACACCAAATTCGGACGTCAGCCTTTTGATTTTTTTAAGGCTTTACAACAGATGGCCGGTCAAAGGTTGAAAAATAGCCCAAACTTTTTTACCAACGCTTCACTTGGATTCGCAGGCGCGTTTTTTAAAACTGCGTTCAACCAGTGAAAGGAAAACGATACAGTGTCCTATATCCGTATTCATATATTCTGTACTAGCTTTTGCTATAATTGACTATATTATATTCTGTAAAAACAGAGATTAATAAAATCTATCAGTTATTGTAATTGTATTAAAATTTACTTTCAACAATCTTGAACATTTGTTACAATGCTTACAATATGAATATATAAAGTAGCTACATACAAGTACATGATTTTATATTAATAAAACTATTTCAGTAATCATATCTTATAAAAATTCTCATACAAGATCCATTCAGGCCAATTCCAGCAGGTGTTCTGTATAATGCCCATCGAAAACCATTGTTCAAACATCACACGTAGCCTCTTTCACAGTCCTCGATACGCAAAAGCGAAGTTTTGTAATTTCCAGGAATCTAGCGAGATCAAAGGACCCGCGTTTATAAAACACGAACAATTTCTTTGGATGAATCACATAAAGCGAGTAATGTTATACAGCTTTTGCTATGCACATACAGTATATCTTATGACCGTACAAGTTTCATGTAATTTCTGTGATTTCGTTGAGGCACAAAAGACTCGCATCACCTTGTAAGACTTATATTTTTTTTCTTTGACCTTTTTGTTGGTCCACTGCTGGACCGGGTCTCCTACCATAGTGAGAGGGATTAAGGCTATAGTGTAAGGGCATAATTTCACTGAATTTATATAGTAACTAGCTGACCCGGCAAACGTTGTTCTGCCATATTAAACTATAACAGTATTTCTCCACTATTTAATGGATGTTATT
>DWUN01003403.1:0-12082 GCA_018249975.1 Passova gellias
CTATCGTTTCTGTATTCTATATCACATATCGCAAACTATATTTAAAGGTTCTGTACAAAATATATTAATATTACTCTACAAAGTATACACCATAGAAACGGTACTCTATTTATTTTAAAATACTACTTTATTGGTCTATACAATCGGATACAACCCGGAAAAAGGAAGATAAGGATTGAATTAGTCGCTGACCGAATAGAACATTCTAGTATGTTTTAGAAAAAACATAATTGAATAATTACGATTATGTAAAACAAGCTAGACCCGGCCTGTCGTGTAGATACTCCCCGTTACCGGTTAAATCTATAATACGAGTAGTATGACATTTGTGTAATTGTCAAATATGATTCATTTCAAAATAGGTTCTGTAAATGGAAGCCCAAGGCAATAGCGGTATATTCTCTTCCCACTATCTTATCTCATCTTTATATATATTTTTGTCGTATATACATTTTTATACCATTCGCTTTGTATTTAATTGGAAACAATACTTAGAATTCACAGTTAATAATATCGAAGAAACTTAATATGAAAATATATTAATGTGAACACAAAATATATATTTTTTTACAATATTCGCATTATACAAGATGTTAAGAGGAATATGAAACTAACATAATATGGCTATTAATACGCGCTTAAAATAATATGTACAGAGCTGAGATCAACATTAATCTAAATAATAAAAAGATCTTACTGATTTGGCACTCCCCAGCACAACGGGGATTAACAATAGCGACTTATATTGGTACATACACTTATAAAATATACATTTGATATATTTATACATGTCTACAAAATTGCATCATACTTAAGACAAATGCTTTCATAGCATAAAGATCGTCGCACACCTCGTCAAGTCTACTCCACTTCAACTTGGCTTCGGCTATTTTCGCCACTAAAACTTTTAATATTTGAAACATTAAATATAGCTTATATGTAGTTGAAAAGTGTATTTTTAGTCGGGTCGGAGTAGAGTCGTACTTTGCGACGGCCTTAACGATAAGAACTCTTGAAATCTTTAAACTTCAATATGTTTACATCGTGGTCGTTTATAAATACAAATGTAACAAAATCGTGCGGGCTCCACGCAAGCGATGGCCGTGTTGGAACAGTCGATGAAAGAGACATGTGAATTGTCTTTGATTATCCCATCATCGAATGTACGTACGCATTACATTCAAAAATATGACGACCACCATAAACAGCAAAATCAAAATTTAGTATATTTAAACAAAACATTAAAGTTTTGAAAGTATGAAGTTAAACAGAATAATCATTTTCGAATTAAAATACTCAAAATAAAATATAATATGTTCCCATAACTTTGATCATACATATTTGAAAGACCAACACATTTATTTGGGCGTAACGATGGTTCGTCTTTCTGCCCTGTTCGTTGATCTGAAAATATTGTCCTCTTAACACTGCCGTAGGCAATGGTATCACTGTCAAATTATCACAACTATCAATGTCCATGATTGCACTTAATCTCCATATTGACGATGGGCATGTTGCAGAAATTAATAAGCGTCATGATTAGATGACATGGATCGATGACTTAGAGCGAAGTTACACGATGCGTTGTGACGTCGTGTGACGACATCGGGATGACATACACTTCATCGAGGCGCTGCAATGTCGTAGCTCATTGCCCACGAGCCATCCACGTCGTTTCATAGCGGCGGAGGCATGACCGGCGGCCGCTGTCTATCGTTCTGTAAAGTCAGTGCGGTCAGTGGTGCAGCGTGCAGTGCGCGGAGCCGTCGGCGGTGCGGCGCTCGGCCAGCGCACGCCAGGAGGCCGCGCGCGGCGCGCACACCAGCGCCAGCCGCCCCAGCCGCCGCCGCGCCATCACCACGAACTCGCCCGCGCCCGCCGCCGCGCCGCACGCCGCCGACACCTGCACGTGCGCGTGCACGCCGCCCCCGCCCCCGCCCCCGCCCCCGCCCCGCCCGCGCCCGCGCCCCCTCGCCCGCACCCTCTCCCGCGCCGGCTCCACGCTGTTATCTATATCGTACCTGTTGACAAGTCAATAGCACTTATAGTTAATCTTTCCCTAAAGCGGCTTCAAACAAAGCCGCGTTCAAGCAGATATGAGGGGCTGAACAATGAGCGGTTACGGTCCAACTTGTAAAAATCATCATTTTTTACGGATACCATTGAAAAAATCGACTTCAAGCAAGAGCACTATCAGTATTGATCTAGTATATGAATATATTTCGCCCAGTCAACGAACATACCTGAAGTACTCGTCCTCGTCGCTCGCGCCGCCGTGTTCGCCCGCGGCGCCAGTGGCGCGGATGAGTTTGGTTATTCGAAGAGTGAGCTGCGTCGTGTCCAGGTCCTCCCGTTGCTCGCTGCTTATGAAAACACCGCGGGATACTGAAACAATGAAAACAACAATGTTTAGACACTAGTAGTACTACAAAAAAAAAAAGTAAAAAAAAAAAAAATTTTAGTAAAAAACAACTAAAAAAATCTGTTAGTATGCAACGCTTGTAATATTTGAGTAAGAGCACCTAAAGCAAAAATCTATGTAATGCATTATTTAGGCCTTCAATATCTAGAATACTCTAAAATATTTCGATTGCGATCATCGGCAATATTAGTTATACCATTTCAAACTTCTTCAGTAGGTATTTACTACAGACATAAAGTACTATTTTGATGTGCTATGATCACGTATTTGAAGATTTAATGAGCGCAATATATCCTACGCAATATAATCGTGCTAAGAACAATGTAATTACTAAATGTGTTCGTATAAAAACCAAAATGTAGCCGTTAGAACACTATCTGAAACACATGTCATTATAAATAGCGAACATCTAGTAATAGCTAGTCGTGCGATCTAGGTATAGGTGGAACAAAAAACGTGTTTCATGAACACTGGTGATCTGAATACGTCCGCAACGATCCCAAAAAACATTCATCACGGTTGACACAAGCGGACCTATTGGCGTGGTCAGACAAAAAAGTCTGCACTCGCCGTCAGCAGACACAGTACTTTTTTTTTACATTCATATTTATGTCTCCATAGACTTGCCGTCTGTGCCTTTTTTAATTTAAATTATTTTTCGCAATAACAATATATACATCTATATTTAGTTTGTTTTATTTTTTTCCATTTGCTTCACTCATCCTTGTATAAGTTTGTTATTTTTTCGAAAAACGATGTGTCTATTGCGGATCGCTGTTTCAAACACGCAGGTAACGGGCTACGCCTGTACATAAATTTCGCAGATCTTTCAAAAATTCGCAAACACTATTAGGTATAAACATTATGATTTGTTTGCTTTTGAATATAAATCCATATTAAACTGCAATATATAGCAGGCAAGTACCAATTTTCTATAGGATATTTTGTTTATAACTAAACATTTCTCTCTGTTATTTAACCACGTACACTAAAAGTCTGTGCTCTATTACAAATATAGATTGCTAAGTTTTCAATTAAATTATTCTATAATAAAATCCAGGAAATATCGATAAAAATTAATACAAGTGCTTGAACCCATGCAAGCAAAGTCGCCGGCGTTACAATAGTTACAGATACAGATTGTCGATCCTTTATAAGTATTAATCACAGTATCTCTATTGTGAGTGCAATGGGTTTTTTCTTCGGTCGTGAGTAAGCGCAAATACTCAGTCGCTTTTTATGTCACGCTTTTGTTTGGAGGAGATAAGTGAATAGTTGTAGTTCGGGAAACGGTCATCAACCCGCCGCCTCCGCCCAGCCCGTAATTATAGACGAGGCTTTTAACAGACCTTTCTCCTCGACGAACCTCGAACACTCCCAAAAAAATACCGTATCTCAAAACCCATAAATACTGAACATTATTAATATCATTAGATCAATAATTAGCAGAATCGTGTAAACATTAAATGCGAGATTTGATGCCGAAAAATGTTGTTAATTAGAAATGCGATAAAAAAAAAATTACGGCTTTGATAATTATATATTAAAACGAAAAACACGTTAAGTAATGTTAACCATAAAAACTTAAACAAAAACTACTTAGAATGATAAATGCCTTTCTTTCAAAGATATATTAAGCTTCTTATCCCGACCCGACCGCATTGAGCCCTCATTTCGGATGACGGAGCGGTCAAATATGTATATCAATAATTATTTTGTAGCATGACATACACAAATTTCAACGATACGTCCGAGGGGCTAGCGGCGGCTGACCCCCCCCCCCCCTCCCGCCCGTCCCCCGCGCGGTTCCATAACATAACTCAACACCATTACTATTTATCAGACGAGTGTAAAAAATCCTCGTTGACTCCCCGCGGAGTCGCGTGCCGCCTTACCAGTTTGCCCAGTACATGTCGTCCTCGCTATTATGGAGCTAAATTGAATCTAACTACCCATCTCCCTGCATACGGCGGCTTCCGTAAATCAGGACCGGTATGAATTGCATTTTAATCTTCATCCGTTCGTAGAATGCGCGCTCACTTAGCGGTACAACATAAAAGGGTACGCCTCGCCATATCAGATGATCCTTTTGCCTTACTCGGCGATTTTTTTTAACTTTAAATTTCGCAAGGCAAATCATGAAAACGCTAACAAAATCGTAACGCTCCCGGACAAATATTTACGTTATGTTTTAAACGCGATTACGTGAAATAATTACATTTTCATACGATAAGGTAAAAATTTAATTTACGGTGCGAGGAATCTCCATAATGGAGACAAATTACCTTGCGGTCGGCGTCGGCACGAAGTTTATTAACGTTTGAGGGCGCGACCGCTTGTTTTCTGCTTACTCATTACAACTGCAATTTCCACAGAGATATTCCTGTTGCGAATGTGCAAATAGGAGAGAATTTTTTTGCGATTTTACGAGTAAATTGAAACGGTGAAAGCGCCGTATTGATAAAAACACTCACCCAAATCGCTTGTACAGAAAGCAAGCTCCAGCTCTGAGTCTGTGCAAGGTCTGCAGTCAGCGGTGGCGGGGTCGCGGTGTCGTCTGTCCAACGGCCTGGCTTCGTATCTGAAGGTGGCCACTCGGCGCTTCGGTCCTTCTTCGGGTTCTGCTTCAACGTACAGCGCGGCTCGACCTTGCCGGCTGCGGAAGCACCTCATCTCCCGAGGATCTCCATCATCAGGGGCGTACAAGGGCACCAGCCTTCGAGCTCCTTCCACAAAGATGCGAGCGGGGAAACGCTCCGCGGCTTCTGCGCAAACAAAAAATCTTTTTAAAATTCCTTTCACGTTTCGCAAAGTCATAATAAATGATAAAATTATTTTCATTAATCTATTTGCAATGATAAAAGTTGCGAAGGTAATTTTAAAAATACAAAATGAAATTGTGGGTGTTATAACGGTTTATGAAACATTTTCTCGAAGCAACGTAATGGTTTTATCGAGAAGATGTATGTTTTAAGCCGTAGCAACTGAACGAAAAGAACATTAAAATTAATATATGAATGTAAAGCCTCTTATGAAGTTTAAGCGTCGGCGTTGGTAAGCGCGTCGTGGGTACCTACCTGTGTCGTTAAGCCGCAGCGTGTGGAAGAGGTCGGGCGGGTCGGGGCGCCGGACGACCCTCACGCACACTCTGAAGTCTTTCTCGTCGGCGGGCAGCGGCGGCTTGAACAGCAGCCGCAGCGCGCCCCGCGGGTACAGCCACGCCACCGCGCCCTCCCGGCAGCGGAGGTACACCGGCGTCACGCCGCGCTCGCCGCTCGACGTTAATCCGCTGCCACGAAAAATAAAAAACAATTCAATATATGTCATCTACGATTGTAAACCGCCATAATTTATACTTATGTCGGTAGCTCGGTACCTTTTACAGATCGGCGCTGACATACCTGGATGAAATCGTGCAACGGTATGTTTGTTTTGAATCTCACATGTGTGACATTTTTCATGTAATAATTTGTACGCTTTAAAAGGCAAAATATGGCTTGGACATATTTGTACAAATAAACGTGTTTGTCTTTGTCTTTGTCTTTGAACATCTTACCGTTTCGAGCACTTCCTACTTGAAACTCGCTTTAATCATATTTACGTAGATACGAGTATATGATCGGCCCGTCATCGGTAACCGAACGCGCTAATTTATAAGGGAGATCATTACGTATTCAGCGCACGCTTCTGTGCGAGGTGGGTTGTCGCTATTAATTTTCTTCTATAAACTTTTTTTTGCCTATAAAAGCGAATACGGCTTTTTGCCGAACGTCCATAAAACGAAATCGTGTCATATGCACACAGAGAGCAATATATTGGGAAGGTTTAATGACCTGCGTAACAAATATTAGCTGTTGTATCTGCAGTGATTATATTTAATGAGAAATGTATACGGCGCGGTTGCGGCGGGCGGGGTGCGGGCGGGGCGCGGGGAGATTACGGCACGCGATCGAGGTGTCACTCGGGCGGTATCTCGAGAAATGCTCCCATAAACAAGCCGCGAGCGGACAATCGTATCTTGCATCTGCGGCACGTGGGCTGCAATTCTGGAGTAGCGCCCACGCCGGGCCCACTCGCCGCCGTACACAATAACGCTAAAATATATGACCGTTGCCGGGCTATAGAACGATGCCTCGAGAGATTTTACATGGCTTGATGCGACACAAATAAAAACAGAACAACGCCCTTATGTAAAATGCATTCAATGTGTGGCCCGTCGAACGCCTTTCTTTTATTATGCTCATGTTGGGAACGCGCTCCGGCCTTGTCTCAATTTATACCGCCGCAATAAACTGGTTTAATATTGTCCACGAGCCGTCGCTATCTCCAGATATTTTCGATTCAGTTACCAATGTTGTTATCAAGTAATACTTCCCCGTAGATTAGCTACAGCTATATTTATCTACGCTCTAAAACTCAACATCCACTTCATCATGTCAACTAACAGCACAAAAACTGTTAATGTCACTGCTCGTAACCTTCGCGATGTCCATCAATATTATTAATTCCATAAAAAGAGGAATTTTCATACACTCTCATAATTGCACGATGCATCATTAATCATGGCGGTCGTAAACTTTTTCTCGCCGCGAGCTATTTATAAGTTTGTCAAGTCATATCCTTAATACATTCAAATCATCGAGTGGCTTCCTTAATCCGGCCTAATGGGCTAAATGTTGAAATATGTGCAACCAATTTACGGATCGGGATGACAAGTGGGCTACGGTCTCCGCACGCCGCCGCCAGCGCGGCGCGACAAACACGTGAACCTCGATACAACCCCGTCCCTTGCTGCAGGGGTGAACAACCTAGCCGTCAACCTACACTGTAGAATGTCGAGATTACGGGGTGCGTTGCCCGAGATTATGCGGTTAAACCTGCCCCCGGAGCTCTAATAAGGCGCCTCCTTGCATACCACAAACGTTAATTATTTTCTTAGGTTAATTATTACGCTATCATCGTAATACCTTAATTATACTCGTGTTATTCTACGCCTGGTCTACATATCCGCCCTCTGTGTTCCAGCTTTAAGTTTAATCAAATATAATGAATAAAGTATTCAATTAACAATCGACAATCAAGTCATTACAGGTGCAGCAGCCATGTGTAAGTAACAGTTCTATAAAAAATCAGATAATTGACGGTGAACATTGAAATTGACATTTTTTCGTGCAGGCTCGCCGCCGCGCGTCATATTATCGGCGCGCGCTAAAACAAACAGGCACAAAAACAATACCGACGTAAAAACCGCATATGCTTTTTGTCCCCAAATACGGAAGAAAAAACTTTGAGGGGTGTTAACGGTGTATACGTTTTCGACGTAGACGCGTTTTTTCTATCGCTTTCATAAATATTTATATATATCATCTTAATTTGAAATGACTAAACTGACATTCCGTGTAATGTGTCGCGTCCCTGATTTGCAAGCGACAATGTTTTTGAGCGTTTCTGAAATTGTATCCGTCCAATCTTCACATAATTATAACTGTAATAGTACATTTCATAAGTCACTTTACCCGTTACGTTCTGCAGACTTAACTGGATCTAAGTAATGTTTAAATAACTAAGATTCTAGCTGGAGCCGTAACAGCAGTAATGTAAACAATTATTTATAACATTACAAATTTGTGCCGATATTTAGGAATAATGCACACGGGAATATATTAAAGATCCGTTCACGACACGCGCCTACCCGTCAGATAAAACCACTATCATTGTCGTTAGCCATACAAAGAAAAAGCGGATTCAAATTTAACGCAATCTCCGGCCATTACAAGCGAATGACGCGGCGCCGATACAGCACTAAAAGCTCCGATGTAGGCGCTTTTATGTCGAAACAGCTTTTTATACTCGCCATGCAGTCGTTAGAGACAATTCCAGCTTTATCGTCCCCAGTCACCGATGCCAACACACGACAGATAAAGATAGGTTTGTCCATAGAGATATGCTTATGGGTAAACATAAGCTTTTATGAATTGTTATGAATGCTTTTGTATAACACGTGAATAATCACAGTGTAAATTAAGGCTCACTTCAAATTAATCCATCTTTTTATATCGGATGGAGTAAGAGTAGACGAATAGTTTTATGGTTATAACTAAGTAACTCAAATTGCTTATAGCTTTCTAAGCCAGATTGAAATATAAAGGGAAATATGACAAGAGTATAAAATAAGACAAACAGCTTATTCAAAACAGCTCATTAATGAAATTCTAATAATAATTCGAACAAAAAAGGACCGTTAATTTACGATCCAACTGAACTTTACAACAATTCAATACAATAAACTTTTAGCGTATCTCTGTCAAAATGGCTATTCAATGCACGACAAAACGAACTTTAACATTAACGTCTTAAAAATACATATAGGAATCCGACCAGTTATGTAAATGTGGGCTTATGAGTGATATGCTGCTGCGGGCGAGAACGGTCTTTTGTTCGAGACAAGGAAATTAGCGGCTCTTTATAATGGTGGCGGAGGCGACGAGGCGAGATCTCGTGTAGGCATACGTACATTAAAAATAGTAATATGTTGTCGTATGTAGTATGTGTGTATATACTAATATGTTCTCGTATGGGTAGAAAGTGTGTTGGCGCATGACAACGTCCCATAAAGCTTTATCGCAGTCACAACAGTCGCACCATAATAAAATAAACGTGTATCTTTTCTACGAAGTCTTATTTATTCTCGCCCAAACCTGACGCGAGATAACAATGACTCGTACGTTCAACCTTCATCTAGCGTAGGGTTGACAATTTTATCACTGTAATGAAGGACCGCCGCGAAACATCTATAAAATTGTCTTGCTGGTTTCTATAGCTGTGTGCTCTTGCCCAGTTTATTTACAATGTTTGTTGTCGTAATTAAGTTAATTTTAATATTTGCTTAAACTTTTACAAATTTTAACACAATATTATTATATTCGATTTGCTGATTGTTAGATAATTCATAAAACCGTCCAATTCGCATTTAAAAACACATTAAATTAGTTGCCGCCTTTCGATAGTAACGTAATATGAAACTAATTAACAATCATTGTGATAGTTTCTATAATTTTGTGGACAATTAGTGATAAGAGCAACATAGTCGTGATTTCCCTGCAATCTGCGATCACAAAGGCTGTTCCTATTCCGTCAGCCCTGCGGTCTCCGCGGGCCGCGCCCGCCTGCCCACGCGCCGGCCGGTAGCATTACCATACTCGATACCATCACCCCCACAACTTGGTTCAGCAAGGAAAATGGCTCGCTCGTGTGCATTTGTAAGCCTGACCTTGCGATACGTCAAAGCTTATAAATGTCACGATGACATTACAACGAAGTTTCATAAAAACCTGTCAGCTCTAGTTTTTATTTATTTTTTATTTTTTTTCTATGTATGAGAGTAGTGAACGAGCTGACGGCAGTCACG
Source organism: Passova gellias (assembly GCA_018249975.1). Classification (NCBI taxonomy): domain Eukaryota; kingdom Metazoa; phylum Arthropoda; class Insecta; order Lepidoptera; family Hesperiidae; genus Passova; species Passova gellias. Next base: position 9,831 of record DWUN01003403.1, read on the forward strand.
ACTGGCCACTGCCGCCCATGGATATCTGCACCAGACCTCTAATAGGGCTGTAGGGATGACACTGTTAGTGTTAATTCAGTTAATAGGTGTTAATAATTGGCATACAGGTGTTCGTAAAGTTATCACATTTAAAAATACAAATTTCGTATCGTAATACTCCGCCTAGTCTTCGGTACCAAACTATGTCGACCAAAAAGTGAACTACGAATTCAAGTTGAATATTTATTTATAGTACACAGGTTATGCAACGGGAAAGGAGAACGATATATCATAGAATTTAGATGGAACGCTTACAACAATACACACTGGTGTTGTGTCTTGCGCTACAATTTCAAACCATTGTCGCCGCACACTCGAGCTCCACGGCGAGATTTATAAGCTTTCAAGCTCACCCACACAGCTTTTAAGCCTCCACTCACGCGCACAACGGCCTCTCGTTTTTTGTTTCTAGGTCAGCGCCGACCAGCGATATAAGATTGCTAGAACAGCGGACCTAACTAAACAGTTCCGTGATCTAGTTTGTTCAGCTGTACTTGGCGTTGTTACTAAAACTCGGATAAGGAATTCCAGCTCGCCAGTCAAAATAGAACTGTTACTATAATGAGAAGAGATTGTAAAGTTTATATTTCGATATGAAAGGGTGATGTTTTTTAAACAGGCCAAAGCGAGTAGAGGATATGTAATATACGATACAAGAGTGCCCAATTTATTGTAAGTGTCAAAGCGTGTATGCAGGATTTCCGTGAAACAATGGGCCGTGTTATAGGTATGCTGGTACGTTTGAGAGGCATTCGGACAATGGCTGAGGCGGACGCCCCGCGCCGCGGGCGAAGGCTCCGCGCACGTGCGTGCCCATTGTATTCATATGCTATAAATTCGTGCACAATAGAACTCCAGACGGACCAGTATTGATTCGAAACTCATCTCGGCATTCACGTGTGATATAGACTATCGAGTTACCAGATCTGATCACAAAGGGTAGCTCTTTTTGGATTATTAATTAAGGGCCACCAATACTGAGAAATAGTTCTTTTAATTGGGAACGTATAAATTCGGTATTTGATGAAAACTCTTACATATAGTTTTTACGAATTGATCTTTTTCTGCTACATTCAGTCTCTCCTATAAATAAAGGTTTGCAGATAGTTCTTCATATTACCCATTGTTTCTCAGTTATGTTATTTATCTTCATTGCCGGTTTCCTTACGCTATTATTTCACCAGGAGAGTTCTAAGGAGAACTGTTTGACAATCGGCACGGGTAGGTATTTCCGTACCACCGGGTCGCTAAACATTTGATAGTCTAATCAACTTTCCATATATGGATTGGTGTGAGTAGTTAAAAGTTAATAGTTACGTATTTTTGTTTTGGTTACACACAAATCGTTCACTTAATAAATGTTTATTTTTTATAAATAAAATATACCTATTTATTCGTAAATGCAATAAAAATAATTTAAATAATTTGATTCGATGTGATTAAATAATTATATAGAATAATCTTAAATTCTAAGGATCAATCTTTATCTTACGTTAAAAGGGTTAATGTGTCAATGCATAACTGTGACGAAAACGCATCTAACACACGAAGTGACGGAATTAACCCTAATTAACACATTTAAATCTGAAATCTTTAAGGAGATTCTAGAAGTCTATAAGGGCACATAAAATGGCACCGAAGACAAGAGACGTAGTGCAGCTAGCCGCGGCAGATATTACACAACACAACTACACATTACAACTAATTCGTGTGAGATGAAAGTGGCAGCTCGTGACCACGAACGGCTTAACGAGTCCCAGTTGTCCCTATCGTTGCATCATTGATTTGCTGGGGTACTCATAATACCTAGCCGATACATTAGTAAACAATTTATCGCAAAAATTGAAGTTTATGATAGTTACGACAATATAAGTGATTGACGAAAAGTTGTTTCTTTGTTTATTTCAATACGAACACTAGCTAATACTAGTACTAAGTAGTACTTTGTATCAAATCACAGGGCGTATAATTAGCCTTATCAGTAGATACCTTGAAATAATCTACGTAGCAATAAATAGAAATCCTTCTGGCCTTCTATAATTTGTATTGACTCTAAAGTGCTCTATAAAGGCTTTACTCTACAATTTCAAACTCTACAAGGCTATGTGTTTAGATTGCGTACTGCAATATAGGTAATGCTTCCTTGTTTTGTACTAGACTAGCTGACCCGGCAAACGTTGTTCTGACATATAAATTATAACAGTATTTCTCTA
>DWUN01003404.1:0-12081 GCA_018249975.1 Passova gellias
TGTTACATTTTTGTTACTTCCATATTATGTCGTTTATTGGCAAATAAATAAGAAAACCAATGATGTTTTCATTACATGAGTTTTCCTTTTTTTTTTTACATGAGGCCTCAAAAACAAAGTGGGGGGCCACATTACGACCTTCTCCTCTATTATATTAACATGATTTAAAATAATACTAGGAGTCTTTTATCACCGGCGTTTTCTCTCGGTGTATCCCGGACTTAAAAAAACCTGAGACGTACACGAAGCCAATGAACGACATCTATTGAAAAGTATTAAAGGAAACAATTATTTCAATTTCAATTTCCATTCAATAACTAACTAACAGCAGGTGAACTTTAACTCCTTTTAGTTAAGCACGAAAATATAACTAACGCGATCCATGTAGACACAAACTTTTATTCGTTAGTTAGTTAGTGGCTGCTTAAAATACGGGGAACAGTTGAAATTTGAATTAGTTACGAGTAGATCCTAACTAAAAGTTGTAGATCTGCCGGGAATTTCAATTACTCACGTTTGCATTCAAAAACTTCGCGTATTCTGTCAGAGAAATAATTATTCATTAATATATTTCATATTATAGTCATTAATTGCCGGAATCATTTATGGTTATATTTTACACTTTCATATCGAAACAGTTATCTATATATAGAAAGTAAAGTAAAAAAATATATCTTTGACTTTTACGGTCGACTCTCTAGTCTATAGCACAGTGGGAACTCTAGTTTATAGAATCATGCCTATTTAAAAATGTAAATATTTTCAGACGTCACGCTAAAAACGGCACGAATTTTGTATCCGGCATAGAGATAACGGAAGCGTTGGACATAACCGTGAACAGCAGACGAGATGCCGGAAATGAAAACAACAACGACGGCTACGTTCTAGTGAGCCTTGGATTAAATTATAATTTTTAAATTATTTCTTTCGTTGAGTTAATGAGGGTAACATTTGCTTTATAAACCTTACTATTTTAATCATCCCAATGGAGATTTAATGTAATATTTTCTGGTCAGTATAAAAGAAGAGATTGATTTAAAGCAGTATAAAAAAGTTCGAGGCTTTGTCGAGTATTGATATGCAAGTATTCAGGTACCAAAATATAACGTAATGACAATAGTATTACAATTATTGTTGTTTTTCAAGTTTTCGGAAAATTGATAGTCGTTAAGAATTGTGATGAAACCACCTCCATGACACATATTTTAAACTCTTTAGTCTCTTCAAGCAGAAACGATGGGCAAATATTAATACGAACTTATAAAATCGAAGTTTATTAGCACGCAGAGAAAATATTTTCGGCTTTGACAAATTTTTAATTTTGTCCCTTGTTAACGAAGATTTCTTAATTACCCAAAAAAGATCCTATGAATCAATTTGTAACATTAAACACCCAATTTGCTTAATCTTGGAGAATTTAAAACTGAAGATAAAAGGGGCTATAATTATCTTGCAACGTATTCTAAACAAAATTTCTTCTCTTAGATTAGCGAAATCATGCAAACTTTAACGGAGAATAGTTTCAATTTGAGTATACATTAGTATTATTATGCTATATTACATATTTACTTAGGACTATTATAATAAAAACTTTTTCTTTTCTTCCTCATTAAATAACTTGTCTAGATTCCTAATAAAAAATTAAGATTAATTATTCATTTCATTACTTTTATTCAATAAAAGCTTCGGACATGTTCGTGTAGTGCTGTGACTTAATACATAAAAGCACTCGTTTCAGCTGTACGTCTACGACGAGTACGACAGGCTGACGCTCCTCGACAGCTCCATAACGATAACGCCCTCCACGTACAGTGACGTCACCGTCGAGGTGTGGACCATCGAGTCGTCGATCGAAGTCAAAGCACTGTCCGTTAAGAACCGGAAGTGTATCTTGAACACTGTAAGTATCATTTAAAACTATAGATATCTTCAAATTGACTGGCTCGTTCGTCCAGTTGCCAGTAGGTAACATAGCTTACGGGCGGCGGATTCGATTCCCCCTCAATCGTAACATTTGTTTCGTGTTGAGCTTGAGTTTTATGCTGTGTCTAATTGTAAACATTTTCTGTAATAACAATACATTATCGTTATCGATGTGCTTATACTTTATTATTATTCCTATCGCTTGTACTCTTTTTTTAGTTATAAGTTATATTTGTGTTCATACAGTTTTAGATTATTTTTAAATTGTAATTTAGTACAGTAGCTTTTCAGGCTATCAATTAAAATCTTTCCAATGCTATACGCGTAAAAGAGTATGTGAAAATCCACAGAAAACGATAGAATTTCAACCTAAACAAATACAATCTAATAAGTTGAAGAGAAAAATTTGTTTTCTTTCAGTAAGAACATAAGTAGCTAAACCGACGAAAGACAAAGCTCGCCCTCAATTTTGTAACGAGAAATTCCTTTAGTGGAAGTTCATGCATAAAAAGTAAAATAACTCGAAAGGACAGATCCGACAGATTTCCCTTAACCTCGATTTCATTGTTTGACGACCGACATTGTTCTGATATGGCACAGATGAATAATTTTGTTTATTCATTCGCTTCAAAAGCTGATGGTATTATTTTTGTGGATTATTTTAAATCTTTTGAAAATAAAAAATGTTGTAACGAATCATTGATCAAATGTATTATCGGCTCTTTAATAGACATGTATCTACTTAACCATAAACTTATATACATACATACGAGTGTGTTTGTAATAATCGTATGTGTAATAATCAATATCATTTTTCTTGCGGTAAAACTTTCTCAACTTATTATGGTTTGAATTCTTAAAATAGTCTGTAGAAACCAATACATTTCCGTGTTGAAGTTTAGTATTTTTTACAAAGGTCTTTAAGTTAATAACACAATAATTAACTTTAAGGACCAAGACATCACCGCCATGTCGTATCAAGACTGCGTGACGAAGCTGATCATGAAGAGAGTCGTCGAGTTCTGCCGATGTGTACCATTCAGATATAAATGTGAGTAGTGCTGACAGACTGTTGTTTTAAACTGTTGTTGGTAATATAATTGTTGTTTGTTTAATTTTTGACTACTTATATTGAGTACAGGGATGCTAATAGGTTTTTTAAAATAAAAGATAGCCGATGTCGTTCAATGATAACGAAGGTGAACGTTCTATGAAAGAATTTTTAAAATCGTATCAATAGTTTCGAATAATACGTCCTACATACAAACTTACAAAAATTACCTCTTCATGATATAGATATGTGAAGAAAATGTTTAAATTCAGATCTACATTTGGAAGCGGAGGAGATACCTCCGTGTCCTTGGCATCAGCTGTCGTGTATTTATCCAACTCTCGGTAAGTTAACTTCCCGTATTGATCATATTATAGTAGGTAAAACAAAATTAATGATGTTTATTTGCATAAATATAGGTAAATTTAATGATTTTATAGAATTATTTAATCCATATTTGATATTGCAATTTTTTTTATTTACAATTACTTATTAATGAATTTGATGGTGTGATAATAATTGTTTTAAATCATGTAATTAAGTGTTAAAGTTGTAATGTTGCATTATAAACACAGTTGTGGTACACACAAAAAAAAACGTGTGTGTAATAAAAATATATGTATTGTACACATATTATGTAGCTATGTATGTCTGGTCACCATAGCACAGGCTCTGCATAAATTGGAATCAGATGTGACGTGTGAGGATGTCCCAAAGACATAATTATTGTTATTTAGTGTCAAAGTAATTTGCAGAGCGCGTTCAGGGCGACATTCACAACCTGATCTCGGAGGACGAGTGCTACCAGCGCTGCGACTATGTACAGTACTCGACGGAAGCGGAATATGTGAAACAGGATCGAGATATAGGGTCACTTGTTTATTTTAATATCACTCATAAGCTGCTCACCTTTTCACAAGCGTAGAATACTATTTTTAGTACTTATTCATAAAATATTCGTAGACCTGTCATCGCCCACTCGACTCGACGTGAATTCGCGCCGGCATACGTGCCTCTGTGAATGATTTTAGTTCCGTATCAAAATAGAATGCGGTGTATGTTAATCAGAAGTAATGTATCTTTCTATTAGTGACAGAATTCTTGTGTAGTCAATTGAAAGCAACGTCTTCTTTATATCTACTTATAATACTTTCATATCTACATCCAATGTATTAAACGAATGCCATAAATAATACAAGGCTATCGTTCCTAAGTTATAACTTAGCCTTTCATTAGAAAAGTAGTGAGTAAGAATATTAAAGGTTTCCATTCTGCCGACTTCGCTTAGATTTGTAACTTTGAATTGATTAGTTAGCGTAAGAACCTAATTTCACCGATTATAGTACTAAAATCTATTCAAAGTTATAATATCAATGCGAAATAATTCGCTAGTGATGATCACGAATGTAAAGTTTTAAAACAAAAAGTTAATTTTCTTCATCTGAACTACTTCAGCTAACTTGTTTTGCTAACTTTTGTACGTCTGTCGTCTAAGAATCGGGCTCCAGAACCCGGACTGGGGTGACGCTAATTCAAAACACTAAGCTACTCGTGTTACTGCTCATTTATCACGAGTAATCCAGTAATCCATATTGAAGTTACTTAGTTCTTGTTTTATTTCGTAATGATATAGGTTCCAAAAGTGCTAGTAAGACAGCAAATAGACCTGTCATAGTTACAATATTCTGCTACTTTATTCGTAACTGTGTTAGTGAGGGCTCATTTGTAATACCTTTTGTATTGTCATTTTATTCTTCAGATTTTGATTAATTATTATCGTTTTTGCAATACAGGAATCGAAGTGACGGGAACAGCAGAGTTTCAGTTCACTTTTCGGAGGACACCTGCATGAAATATCGCAGAGAAGTACTTTACACTTGGGATCAGATGCTAGGTAAGCGACTGTCAATTACATAATTATACTTTTTACATAATGGGTATGTACTCACTCCACTTTATTGACAACTTATGAATACCAGAGACAGAATGTTCAGAACAAGCAATCGTAATTAAAGATTTACAAGATACAATCAGATTTATCCGTATTTTACCGTACTAAATTTAGAAATTAAAATAAACGTTATATAAATACTGACTACATTAAAATTATCACACATTTCATTATGTAAGTTACAAGTCATGTGTAATGTGATAAAAAAAACATTAGTATGTTGTACCAGCAACAAATAAAGAAACAAAAAATCAATATTCTATAAGCGTATTTAGAACCAACACCAGGAACATTCCCTATTATATTTGGTGCCATTTACGTCTGGTTGAAGTGCTACTTGTAACAAAGCGAAAGCTTAGGATTTTATTCCAGGAACTTATTTTCTCCACTTCAATTGATATTGAACGTTAGACGTATTAGGATAGAGTTTATTTTCCAGCAAATCTCGGCGGCATCTTCGGCTTATGTCTCGGCGGATCTATTATAAGCATAATTGAAATACTATCGTTTGTACTCGAGTTGTTATGTACGGTGGTCGGTGTTGTATACAAGAAATTAGTATTGAAGAACAGGGCTAAGAAGCGCATCAACACTTGTATGACAAGGAAAAGGGATTTCGTTTCGAAGATAACGCCAGAGAAGAATGTACTTCCGGGACGATTCCGGTATGTTAATTAGAAAATTGTATTTTTGTCAGATTTTTTATATGATCAGTAAGTAATATAGGTTAGGTTTAAGGTAATGTAACTTAGTATTAATTAAGCTACCGCTAAGACAACCTACCTTTACCTTTAATCAAGTGCTGCTTGCATAGGTTTCGGCACTAATTTTACATGTGAGTAAAGTGTAATAAACACATGTTTAATAAGACTGTCCTTGTACTTCCGTGCATTCAAAGTTATGTTGTAGAAAATGAATATGAGAAATGTTATAACTGTGTTGTTCAATTCATATCCCGCAAATCATGACTGTGATTGTGTTTTTGTGAAGAAATTTATGAAATAGTTTGTTCCGGTTATATTTTCAAAAACTTTCACAAGTCTAACTCCGTTGAAGCCTCCTGGGAGTTACTAAACATTCATAACGACGTTGTGACTGTTAGATAACTTCAAGGTTCTAGGTTGCGAAGCGAATATTGTACAGAATAGCTTTCTGGATAGTCTAGAATATTATTAGTTAGTATCAGTATAGTTAGCATTATAACACAGTTATGTTATAGACTACTGCTTGCATAATGGTTTTGGTTTTGTAAAGTTTTGTTATTATTTCGTGGTCAATTTTTCTTTTTTAATCGGTTACAGTCAAAATTTCAATAACAATTTACACGGGTTTTAACAAATACTGTTAAAATTATGTTTTATTTGAAATCTAAATAAAAGGTACACATTACAAATTATAACCATTAAAAGAAATAATTATACAGAAAATAATAAATGAACAGAAATTGAATATGAATTCAGTAATTAAGGAAATAATATACTTAAAGACCTCTTAGCCAAAGTTAAACTTATAATATTCAATGAAAAAAGATAGATAGTGAAGTGCTAAAAACGCAAACGTATTAACACTGAACTCATAACGAGATTCAAATACACAAACGATTACGCCATCGACATCACCGGCAGGTAACGACCGGGCTTCGTTAACGTCGTAAATACTCTTACTGTGACGTGTCTCACCGAAAACGATTAACGAATAGCGATAAAAATATCGCCTCACTCACAATCCCTAATAGGATTTTCCTGTTATGCAGAGATAGGATCGTAAGTATAAAAGTTACGTGTGCCGCCCGGAGACTGTTAGGAACAAAGCAAACATTCCTTATGGTTATTTCATTCCTTACGCAAATAACAAAGCTGCTTCTCTGGAATCTCAATACTCCCGTGCAAACACTCGTAAACAATAGAAAGAGACAGAGATAGAAGAAGGCGCACGATGAGAGCATACCGCTTTTTCCTTACGTGACTACTTCTACCATTTAAATTCCATTGCATGCTGCATTCAGGAATTTACGGATCTAAGGTACTTGAAATAACAAACTTAGAGCATTTTTTTTTAAACAAAGTAACAGGAAATAATACGTGATTGGTACATAGAACCCCGAAGTGGGGCCGAATTTCAAAGCTATTATTGCTTTATGTAGTAACTATTAAATGTATCAATTTTCGTAATATCGATCTACCCAACTTATTGTTGATATGTGTTAGTCTACCTATGCTCACTGACTGTACATTTAATTATGATGTAAAGTACCACTTTTTCATATAGCTTCCTATAACAATAGCACGTATAGTGTGAAAACACTATAAAACCAATATTACTACCCGTGCAAACGGGCGATAATTTGCTGGAGCCGCGTTTGTGGCGCTAGTGTCATTAGTTCAGTAAACGTCTTCTCGAAACAGTACCTTAACGAGATATTTTAGTCCTAAACTTCACTTCAAATAATTATATTCGAGTACTGCTATAGAAAATGACTGTGTACCTGTTACATTATCATTCTTCTAAGCGGCTTGACCGGTGTTAATGAATTTCTAATGTACTAATAGGGTCCCGCAAATGGTCCTTATCAATAGTTCGAGCCGGTACCGCTGTTGGCAATATCAAACAAAGTGTTTCATTTAGTTATCCAACAATTATTTTTAAAATATTTCACTGGAGTCTTTTAGGAGCGTCACAAATAAAGCGACCGGAAGTCAAATGTACCGTATACGTAAGCTTGGCTTAGCGCCGCCCGTTTGTACATGCGCCTACATAAGGATCTTCGGATTGCTTATATGCGAAGAAGCTTATATCGCGACCGAAGATACGACTCTTGGCGTGAATCTTACGCGGATTAATAAAGGTAGTAATAAAGTATTACCATTTTACTACGTGGCGTACTAACTCTGTCGTGAAACGGCAAACGGTCTTAAATTGAATGTCAAAAGAACGTTGCGGCACTAACTGAATTTACTACACAATACTGGGATCTGTCTTTACATATAGTGTTGAATACTCATATGTTCATGTCACGTTTTACTTTGATGGCGCAATGTCAGTTGTTTATTATTTACTAGCTTTTGCCCGCGACTGGGACTCCGCGTGGAATAGTGACTTTGGGGAGCATTTTAATTTTCTAGGATGCTTCGAAAAATTTGACAAATATTTTTTTATCTTTTATAAAAAAAAAATCTTCAAGTATCTTATGTTATAGTACATATAAACCTTCCTCTTGAATCACTCTATCTATGAAAAAGAACCGCAACAAAATCCGTTGCGTAGTTTTAAAGATCTAAGCATACATACATAGGGACTGACAACAGAAAGCGACTTTGTTCTATACTAAGTATGTAGTGACAATAATAATTTCCATTGTTGTTTCATAAAATAATTTCACATTTTAGTAGATATAGGAGGCTCCTATTAAGCACCGAATAGCTATATTATGCACCAGTTCCAAACTTTAATGTCTGAGGCTTCGGTTAAATTAAACGTGCCTAGTGGAACATTAACAAAACACTTGTCAACTTGCAATATACATATGTATCAATACTTATACATTTATTCTTCTCGTACTCATATCTCCAGTAAGTCTTCAATAGAACTCGAAAGAAGGTAGAGAGTTTCAAGCCGATAATGTACCCTAATCCTCTTCACTGCATTGGATCTTCGCCAACCTAGTGTTGTAAATAACGTCTTGGTAAAGTGGCCTCCTAAGCCATTTAAACCTATAACTTACATCATCCATTCTCAACTCTTTGGTTCTTCTGAAGCTATAGATTATAATTTACTTTCACTCATACAGAATGCAAGTTCGACTTCGACCTATTCAAAATTAGACAACTCAGTAGCCCTTCTGCCAATTTCGAAAAATCTGGCAACGGACACAACGGATCTAAATCATAATCTAATATTTTAATCTTAAAAAAACACAGTCACACCTGTAAATAGGTCGAAACGACCGACTCGTCTGACAAACTTCACCTAACCCAGCTTCACTAAGGTTGCGTCTAACAAACTTCATCGTCTGTTTTCTTAGCATCAACCAATGCTATTATTACGAGTACTAACTACTTTAAGATTACGTATCCTTTCGTACGCACCGTTGACGTGTAGGCGAAACAATACTTCCGGAACTCATACATTTTTTAACGATCCAACTTCTGTTAGCGGTAACGACCCTTCCCACGTGCAACCCTTGTCTTATTTATTATCTACGCTGATGTATATTATGTACATTATTCACAGAATGTTTATTGTGCTAACTCCCACCAGTCTGCAACCAAATATAAAGGTTAAATGGAATTCTTTAATGTCATCCTGCTATCTCGAAGCGTCTTAGAATAATATATAGCGTTTGTCTATTTGTCCGCCATATTTGAAGGAAAGCTTTATAGAATAAATAACAAGAAAAATAATGAGTAAAGGGACCAAAGAGAATAGATCAAAGACGAAATATGTATAATTTGAATTAGATGTAGCTACTCCGGGTGTGCTGATTAAAAATTTTGATTTACATGTGCTATCGAGCAGACACGAACTTAATCATTTGCATTGATTGTCTCGTTTAAAATCAATTTGTGGTAATTTTTAATCTAGATAACAAGTCGTTTGAAAGTAAAATATATTTCTACAAATAAATGTTTTGGCTTTGTCTTTACAGTAAAACATAAAAAACAGAACATAAAAGTTTATTCAAAGCAAGTAGAGATAAGAAAGAAATCATTCAAAATGGCAAAACATACAGTTAATGCTTGAAAAATTGAAGAAATTTGTTTATTTACCCTACATTGATTTATAAAGTATTTATACAAAACTAGTACCAGAGTCTATAACAATAAAACAAACATGGATTTAATTAAACAGTCGCGTAAAGAAAAATGACTACACACAAGTTTTTATGACAGCAATGAAATTACAATTGTTTTTGCACGATGATGGTGTACTGATCAAAAGATCCTTTAGTAAAATTGACGACAGAGTGAGCCGCGTCGTAAAGTGCTCATTTGGGAACCCCAATTCCACCGGGATCAGGGCAGGAAATGATGGCCGAATGAAGTGTTCTCAAGGGTATTTACAAAATTATTCCGCCAACGGCGAATTCATAGCCACTTGGGCCTAGATGAGAGTCGTGTTTCGTAATGCGGTCATACTTAAGGATGTAAACATAAAATTCCCTAAGGCATTGTTGGGTAAAAGTACAGTTAGAATATCAAAGTCTAATTAATATCTTAAATATAATGGAACAATTGTATTTGGCCATCAACTTACGGTCGGCACAGTCGACACCTTTTTTTTGGTCCTTCGAGCTGAATATGAACCAGTGATCTATGCATCTATTTGAATGTAGACGTATAGATGACAAAATCAATAAGAATAATAAACGTCTTATCGTGGTCAACAATGATGGTCTAAAATAATCATATTCTGTTTTTCACTAACTAATACAACTAATACAAGTCCTATTGCCTAAAACGGTACTTAAAAAATCGACCCTAAAAAACTTGAACTTATTCATTAACGGTGCAAAGTGAATAAACGTACTCACAGTAACGAAAATCGATGACAAAAGAACCAGTCGTTAAGGTTCTATAGCTGAAATGTTATTCCAGTTCGTGTCGCGAGTAATTCAATAAATCTAACCTTATGTCCTTGTCCAAAAATATCAAGTAAAACGGCTACGTAAATGAAATAACGAATATTGCCTGTAGCGCAATTTAGACATCTTCTTGTGATGCTATTTTCGGTTTTCGTAAGAGGATTTCAGTTTTCTAATTAACATAGTCGCTAATTTCGTATTGATTTTGTTACTTTCTTAATTATAACAGAAATAAATTCCTGCTATGATTCGAGTTTTAAATATCTATACATTACGTTTGAAAACTGTTTTTTAATAGTTCCGGTTTAATATACATGTAGTTCAGTGAACCAACTTATCGTAGGCGTACCGCAGACAAAGTTAGTCTTACCCAGCAGTGGGACCTAATAAGACATGTGTACTCGTTTTTATTCTCTTAATTAGACAAACACTAGAACAGAACTTATATAAAATAAAAATTATTATCTAATACAGGATACCAAAAGCCTGTTGGTAATAATATATTACAGATTTTGAAGCTTGGATGAATAAAAGTAACGCAATTGGTAAAATGTAGGTTTAATGTTGCGCTTGAAACAATAATAGCAACTGGTCCAGATTACCTCCGGTGGGAACGATTTATGAATCCGTTGATTCCTACCTTATTTTGTCGCGCGAAACTTGTAATTATATAAACTCGTTATAAGTATTTGTTAATTTAAATTATGCAGCGCAAGGGCTAGTATATTCTAAATGAAAAACATAAAAAAGACATATATTTTGAGAATTGAGTAAATAAAATAAATAGATAATAAAGTGAATAAAGCAACACCAGGATTAAGAGGTTATCTATTATCTAATTCATTATTTTCGAGACAAATTACAAAGTTAGAAAATGATACCATCTTAAGCTATCATCATTTTAGTAGAACTTCTGCAAAATACGTAGGTATCATAAAGAAAATCATTCTGGCATCTACAAAGATTTCCTCTCATGCTTTTTGACATTCATATCGTTGTATCCATTACTAGGTATTTCGTTTACTTATAACAACATACCTACTATCTTCAGTGATTTGAATTGAAGTATTTATTTTACACAGCTTATTGAAGTATTTATTTTACACAGCTTATTGAAGTATCTATTTATTTTGCTCAATGTAGCGCCATCTGCCCACCACACACGGATCTTATTTAATACCGTATAATTGAATTAGTTACACTATTTTGTACTAGATGTCGCTATAATATTAGATATTAGTAAGCACCATTATTATACTGGCTTGGAACCGTTTATGAACGCTGTGCAAGGTGTGCTGAACAGCAACATGACCAGAATTCCTAGGAATATATTGTCCTGAGTCTGATTAATAAATAGAAATCAACTGTGGGATCGAACCCGAAGTCGGCGGCTCAACTCTCAAAAACCAGCTATAGGATTAACAGAATAAACGTAGACTTGTTAGTGTTCGGTAGACTGTCCCTCATATAATCTGCAGTTTGACTAGTTATATGTATAATCTTCTTACATAGTATAAAACAAAGTCGCTTTCTCTGTCTGTTATGTCCCCTTGTTCCCTTAAATCTTTAAAACTA
>DWUN01003405.1:0-12081 GCA_018249975.1 Passova gellias
ATTGTGAAGATTTTACAGAATTATTAGTACAATCCATATTTTCCCTTTAACGGCGTACAAAATAAACAAATACAATTGCAGTATAATTATTACTCAATAATCAGATTTAAATTAACATATATTTAAGTAAGTTATATAAAATCAAGACGAAAAACGTCAGTTTAGTTCGCACTATTGCACATGTTTTGTCAAAATCATACTTCACCCGGGGCTCATATCGGCTTTGGTGCAATGTAGATCGAGAGGAAAAAACCGGAAGAAAAAAGCTCTAGGTCCTCTTTTAGACAATTGTTTTTATGTAAACGAAGTTCAGACTAAAGTATTACCGTAACTTACTAATACAAGACGTATATCTGAAATTTGCTATTAAATTAATTAGATTCGATTTTTAAATGTATTGAAAAAAAACGTAAAATAGACTTTAACAATAAAATGTAAACTCAAAAAAAATGTTTCGAAGTTCGAACCCGAACCGCCTAGAAGTGGCGGCTGAAATACAAACTACACTATCGCGGCTTTCTTCGGCATTCAAATTTATAAATTCACAAGCCAACATCTATTTCGGCGATGAAATACATGCGAATGTTTCATTCCAACTTTATTATTGTAATTCTTCTAATCTCATCCAAATTTATTGGCTTCTCGAACGATCTCGAGGTCGGCGAGGTGCTTTTCGACGTTCGTGCGTTTGGATCGTTAAAATGCATGTCGGCGATATAAAATCTTCATGCTTCATAAATTAACGGGTATTGGAAATTATCGATTGGATAACAAATGTCTTAAGTAACCGATATCTTCATCTTCGGACAGTTTAAACTGAAGCTACCCACCTCTCTGTAGCGGCAAGCATGATCGTGGTGTGGTAATGATAGCATATTTAATTCGTCTTTAGATATATCTTGGAATGGTTCCATCAATTTTTGTTGTTGGCATCGCGACAACATTGCGCAATGGTATATTTCTAATATTTCTGTAAGGACAGAGATATTTGTGACACGGTGCGTTCTGCTTACCCCTTTAGGGTCCTGGCGTGATGGTATAGTAATAATTTTTGTTGAGTCTTCACCTCTGTATATACTTGAATTAACAATTAATTCATTTTATATTTGCGGCGTACAGCGCACCTCGCAATTCTTAGTTCGTGATTTTTATCCCTCCTTTTTATCAGTTTAACCAGTAATAGGCTAGTAGTTTGTAAATCAATCTCCCATTCCGGGCCTGGGTTCAAATCCTGGCACGCACCTTTGACTCGTTGCGTGCGTTATAACGTGAAATTTAAATATAATTAGCTACAATGGTAGAGGAAAACATCGCGAAGAAACCTGAACACAGACTATGTAATAAATATATGATGTTTCTAAGGTGTGTCGAGTATGCTAATCCGCATTTAGCTTACGTGGTAGACTATGACCTACAACCTTCTGACTAGGATAGATATCTATCTATCTAGATAGATAGGAGACCCGTGTACAATAGTAAAACAATAAAAGGTGTCTAAAATGTTGGGAAATGATATAGCACACGTCATTGGCACTCAATAGGAACGGTGGTGAGTGCATTAACTGTACCGCAGGCGGCCTCGAGCTCGCGCTGGAGCCGGCGCCGTAACGCGCGGGTGTATTTTAGGGCGGGCGGTACGGTACACGTTATAAGCGGCGGCGGTTTTAATTATCTACGCGATGTTATCTCGGTCTTCGACATAAACGTGTATTGAGAAAGAGACTGGCTTCGTGATCAAGCGTTTGTACGCCGTAAAAGGCAAAATATGGCTTGAACTTATAATCTTATAGGACCTTTATATGTACCCATATTTGTGCAAATAAACGTCTTTGTCTTTGTCTATGTTTAATGGCCCTGACTGCGAAACCGAAGCTCGTGGGTTCGACTCCCACCTAGGGCAAACATTTGTGCGATGAGCAGATTCGTTCGTTCTGTGCCTGGGTGTAATATAAATATCTACATAAGTATTATATCGTATGTATATGTGTATCAGCTGTCCGCTGCCGCTCGTCCCTTGCGACACCGCCGTCCGCGGCAGTTCTGCTCTCCGCCGCTGATATTAGCTAAACACTGGCAGTCGACTTCGCGTCTGTTGTTCAAATACCGCGCAACAAACATAAAATGCGACTTTTTTAAATATCATTCAATTTCAAATACGATTTAAACAAAACTGAAACAGTGTTGGGATCTTTACAACTTGGATGGATTAGAATTGTGTGTACTAGTAAAAAAAAATGTGTTTAATGCATTTCTTGTTTAATTTTAAACGTTGTTTCGGATAATTCATTTGTTGTATTTCTCTGTGATAGTTTTAGTATGTGCCGATATAAATACACGCGTCGATCATAACAAGGGGAAAAATACTATCTAATGACCATTTATAATAGTGAAGAGTTTGTTAGAAACCATTTCTTCGACAATGTTAAGAATAATAGCAGTGTACGATAAATACGATAAATTGTTGGATTGGATTAGTGGGTGCCACCATAGTATAATTGAAGAGATCAAAGTTCCATTCTAACGCAATTAATGTCATAGTAACCTTAATCGTGATTTATCTTAGTGTGTAGGTACATTCAATATACATATTAGGTAAAAAAAATACCCTTTTTATTGCTTCACGGCTGGACCGGGTCTCTAAGAGTGATAGGGATTTAAGCCATAGACTACCACGCTGGCTAAGTGCGGATTGGAAGACTTCACACGCAAAACGCACGTAACAAGACAGAAGTGCGCACCAGAATCGAACCCAGACCCGCCGGAGCAGAAGGCTGCATTGCTTTCAAACCACTAGGTTATCACTTCTTACGTCTATAGCGAAGTGAAAATTTAAAATTATATAATGTCTTTGTTAATATTAAAGGACAAATATCTGTATTGACAATATTCTTAGCAGCTTAGAAAATATCATAGCAACAAAGACAATGCTTAAACGCAAGAAAGTGCACCCAGATTCTTCAGCGGGTCAGTATTTTGTGTAAAATCTAGATTTTGTATATTTTTAAACGAGTATGATTGGCAATTGGGAAGCATGAAAGATAATAAGAATCAGAGGGTACGAATCCTTCAATATATCTTTGTCTTCTAACATACACTTTTCTCTTTTCCTTACTTTTAATATCTTATTGTATCTATTTTTATGTCTATTCCAAATCCTATACTAATATCTGTTTCCAACACTCGTCCGTCTATCGCCGTACGCTTCTTGCTTACGACTACAAGTCAGGCATAACGATTATCGTGAAGATCTGTTTCGAGAGAGTTCCGGGTTCGAATCCCGAGCATACATAGGAAATATAAAACAAAATACTCCCCAATTTTCTATAATGAACGATAAAAAAGTCAATGTTATATCTCAAAGCACAGCAGCGGCTGATAAAGTACACTTATTCTAAAATTGACACTCGTTGAAATATTCTTCTCGCGAAACTACAATTAGAATTGGTATGTTCAGAACCGCCGCTGGTGTTCGAGCCGATCACGGTGGAGAGCCTGCAGAAGGACAAGAACTTCCTGAAGACCGGCAAGAAGCAGCAGAAGGACTTGGAGACGATGAGGAAGCGTCACCAGAAGGAGAAGATGACGCTGCAGAAGCAACAGTGTGCCGCCCTCGAGAAAATGATTAAGGGGAAAAAGTGAGATTGTTTAAACACTACTTTTTCATAAAGGCAACGTACACACACGCATGCACGTATGCCGGCATTGCAGTTAGTTACCAGTCCTACCGATCCAGGGGTCGCGGGTTCAATTCCCGCCCGTGACTAGTATTTGTGAGTTCATTTCTCTCAATCGTCAACGTCGATATTGTAGACTAAAATTTTACTATTAATCAAATGATTGATGCCAAATTATTTCAATTTATGTTTATAAATGCATAATAACATCGTAAATTACATTTTCCATTTGGCTTCGCTAAACTGTCTGGGCAGATTTGGGAGTTGAAATAAATCTATGTTCTTGATATGGAATATGTATGTAACAATTGATCAAGTATTGCCGCGCACTCGACTGATTCATGCACAAGTGGTATGAGCATCTCGTAAAACGGTTAGTCTGGCTGGGGAACCATAGGTCATGGGTTCGATTTTCACCCAGGACAAACATTTGTGTGATGAACAACTGTTTTTCCATCCGGGTGTAGTCAATATATATATATATATATATATATATATATGTGTGTTATAACGTATGTATATGTATGTCTATCAGCTGCCCGGTGACCATAACGCAGGCATTCAATTGCGTAATTGGGAATCGAGATAGCCATGTTTGGAGTTGTCCCCAGTTGTTATTGTTGTTATGAAGAGAGTGATGAATGTAGACAAAGCGCGTCAGGTTTGCAAGGACAGAGATATTTGGCACTCGGTGCGCCCTGCCTACCCCGTTTAAGGACTGGCGTGATGTTATGTTGTTGTTGTTATTGTTTCATGCGACATTGCAGCAAGGAGCAGCTGAGCAACGACGAGGCGTTCCGCAAGCTGGTGAACGAGCAGTCGGCGGCGTGGAGCGAGCTGGTGGCGAAGCAGCGGCTGGAGGAGTGGGCGGGCGCGCGCACGCGGCTGGACGAGCAGCGCGACCTACTCAAGAAGATGATGGAGCAGACGCAGCTCGCGCAGATGAAGCAGCTCGAGGCGAAGCACGACAGGTTCTCGTTTTTAAACAAACAAACAAAGATTTTTTTATTCACTAACATTAAAGCACACCTAGTAAAGTAGCGTACAATGGTAACAATGAAACCGAGAAACTTGTAAATGAAACAAAAAAATAACGAAAACGTTTATAAAGGTGAGCAAGAAACAGCCAATAAACAAATGTATATGTACATACGGTGACAATTTCAGGGAACTGAAGGAGATGAATACGCGCCAGGCGAAGATCAGCGTGGAGACCAGCAAGGAGGTGGCCAACGACAAGACGCTGAAGACCAAGCAGGAGAAGGACCGGCGGCTGCGGGAGAAGAAGCAGAACAACATCAAGAAGTTCATGGACGAAAAGAAGGTGACAATTGTAACACTACCGCGGCATCCCCACGCTGCTGGCTCGCTTCGGAATCAGGCAATTGAATGCGTCTTATCGTAACCGGACGACTCGTAAACATACATATACATATACTATAATTTTAGAATCAGAAGTAGATTATATGAAACGATAAGACGCAATATGAAGATAAATCCAACTTCCAATAATTACAATTCGGTAATAATGCAATTGACACGACAATAAATCACGATAACGATCCCAACAACTTACTGTTTACGTGCCGAGCGCGCGCTGATCCGTGTGCCAAGAGCTGTCACGGCAATGTCATTCGGCTGTTAAACGTCATTATTGACATATGGAAATGTTGCATACCTAATAACATAATACTTATGTAGATATACTCTGTGCATATAAAATACAAAGGTGCTTATCGCTCAAAGTATTGTCGTGGTTTGATAATGACAACGAATTTTGTTCTGTTTCTGTGATAAAATATATATGAAGTTGTCTCGAGATATTATTAACCTTTATAAAGGTAAAAACTGTGGATAACTGCTGGACACATGTCTCCTGTCGTAGTGAGAGGATTCTATGCCATAGTCCAACATGCTGGCCAAGTGTGAATTAACACCTTAGAAACATTACAAACTTTTATAATATCTCCAAGGTGTGCAGATTTCCTCGCGATATTTTCCTTCACCGTTATAGCGAGTGATATTTAAATTTCAAGTTATAATATAATCAGGTGCGCGCCAAGATTCAACCCAGGCCGCCCGGAGTGAGACCGAACTTCAAACCGCTAGGCTATTTGACGTCATAATAAGACAAATTCGTTTTGTACTGCACCTCAGAATCAAACCATCAAGCAGAACCGCGAAAAGGAGAAGCTGAAGGCGACACACGACAAGCAGATGGAGGAGTTGTCCAAGGATGTGGATAATGTAAGTCAAATTCCATCGTTCTTAAATATATTCTGTTCCTTCGTTAGATATTTTAGAGGAAGAGTATAATGGCAGGGAACCATGATATATTATATACAGATACACTATAATATTTACCGGAATAGACCTGGAAAATCTCCATACCCATACACAGCCGAGGTCACAGATGACATTAAGTGTTGAAAATAACTGAAATACAGTTTATTTTTTATTTTGTCAATAGAAACTCAAAATAAAAATATTATTTGATAATGAGATTTGAATTTTGGCTCACTTGCTTTATTTCAGCTGATCGAGTTGTATAAGACGGAGGAATCCGAATTTGAAATGGCCAGTAAGACGGAGTTTTTTGCATGAAAATATCCCGATATTGCTCCATTGTTCGAGCAAATGACTTGAAAAAAAGTGAGTGCAAAGTGATCTCTTCGATAAATAGCTATGAAGTGTAGGTTAAATTTAATAAAAAGGACCTATGGCAACACTAAGTTGCCGACGTGTCGACTTCGTGTTTGTCTATGACTAATGTCAGTTCCGAGGAAAACGCGCGAACATGTTTTTTAGAATTTAAAAATATTATTACTATGAATATAAATGTAGGTTAGAAATGTTCAAATCATTATAATCATTACGTATTTGGAGTTTTTAAAGAGATTTTATTACCTGTTAGTTACTACGATATGGGTGGATCTAAAACTACTTTTCCCGCGTTTTCCTTCACAATGGCAGCGTGTATACAATTAAAAATAAAACACATTCAAGTTTCCAACAATACGTAACCTCGAATGACGTGTATGTAGATGCCAGTATTTATTTTTTTCATTTTGATGAATCTTTACGTTTTTTGTTTAAGTTATATTTTTTTTAAACTAGAAACGCGTTCTAAACCTGATTATGTTAATTTATTTTTAATGTGTTTTGTTGAGTTTATATTCCATATACAGTATTATTCCCTCGTCATTTAAACTTATACATACTCAATGAAAATTGCAATTACGTTCTTTATGAAAATATTTTAGATATGTAAGATCTATATTATAATGACCAAAGATGTGCTAAATGCCGGAAAATACGTAGAATAAATATATTTACTAATAAGGATCTCGTTTAACAGGAATGATAGAGACATTTAGCTTATTGTAACATCTTGTAGAAGTTAAATGTTATATTAACTGATTACTTTGAATGTTAAATGTTAAACAAAAATTATTATCAACTCGCTCTTATTTAGAATTTCAGAAAACTAAAGTTAAATTATATTATATATTATTATATAATATACAGGTTACAAAGTAAAACAAATTATATAAATTATATTCTCGAATTGTAGTTAATTATATCCTTGAATGTTGTATGCGTCTAGAGAAAATTTGATGGATATGTAATAGTTACTTAATAAATAACGAAACAGAAGATAGGTGTACCTACAAGCAATGATTCTTATAAAATAGTGCTAAATACTATACTTAATACTATATCTTATATCAATGTCATTATTTAGACTTAAGACCTGAATTATTGATATAAAAAAAATATTTATTACTGAATAATTAATATTGGTGTTATGTTTTCAAATTATGTCATTACTATTAAAATGAACTAATGGATGTTGTATCATTCTAGTAATATTAAATGCTGTTTAAATTGGTATTTTATTATCTGTATGTAATGTTTATTATACGATAAATAAAATTAATGTCAAAAATATTTATTAATAATTGATGTCGGTGTAATATTTACAATTAATATACTTAACTATAAATAGCTGCGTATTCGTTAGTCTCGCTAATACCTACTCCGGGACGGCTAGAACGATTTGGCTAAATTTAGTTTTAAAATATTCCTGTTCAGGTAAAGTGAAAGGTATAGAAAGTTTGGGGGAAAATAGCAATTTAATTTTTCCATATAAACCGCCTACCTGTTGATTGTCGCTCCGCCAAATATGACCAAAATCGGTCCAGCCGTTCTTCGACTTACATTAACTTATAATAACTGGTGTAACTAAACTGTTCATTGATTGATAGGCGGTACGAAGTACGAACACCTAGGACTAAATAAACTCCTAGATGTATTCCTACGATACAAGAATTGTTCTTCATGGTGATCACTTACTATTTCGATGTATAGTCCTGTATATAAATGTTTCGGGAATTTTGCTTGTAATTATATTAACATTTTACGTACTAAGATAAGCGTTTTATCATTATAATAATATTATAATTAGACCGGTACTCGAAGTACCGTTTGCTAGAATTTAACAGTAAAGTTATATGACGCAATGCAATTGTACACGAATGCACGATGTTATAACGAATTATTGTAACGAGAAATATTTTAACAATGAAACGTCTCGAACTGAAATCTTCTTGTATATGTGATTTTTTCGGCCTTTACTAAATTTTTACTTGAACATTGTGATCGATGAATTAACGTGGTATGTATTATAATTATATTATTATCCATACTGTACAAGAGAATGTTTGTTGTAATTATAGCAACTTTTTTTAGTATATCTAGTACAATATTATACATTTCAATCATAAAATATCTGGCATAGTGATTGAAATAATTTGTTGTGTGACAGTTTTTACGGCTTGTTGTATTGATCTGTTAATAAAAAACTAACATTGTACCATACTCATCACCTACAATATAATCATGGGATCAATTTACAAATGTGTCTAGATGCGACGACCTGTTTCTGTGCACGCATCTATTGCGTTATACGGCTCCGGGGAGGGACGAGGGAGCAGGGAGCGGTGGGGTAGTTATTTGTTACGTTTGTTTATTTCTATCTTAATAATGGATCATAGATTAGTGAATACAACGGTATCATGTGGGTTTTTTAGGTAAATATTGTTAGATTTCATCGAGGTATTCTAACTCATCCAGTGACTACATGACACTTAAATTGCGTCTTGAATACTTTTATACGATTGTTAACGTTCATAGACTGAGCTATGATTTTTCCTTGAGAATAATAACAGTAAACATAATTCCCTTCGATTCACCATCACACTGTACCTACTCGTAGCGGACCAACTGCAAAAATCCATTTGCACCGACAATTTACATTTACTTTATATTTATATCCTACATGTCATTATTACAGAAATTTTATATTCAAGTTATTGACATGAATTATTATTATATTAGAATAAGATCATTATTAGAATTGAGTGTATCTGGGATTGTCATTAATCATTTTCTCTTGCATTATCAATGTTACTATTGTACGTGTAATGTAATTGCAATCTTTATTCAACAACGGGAAAGTTTTGATTTCATCTTGAAATTTATTTATTCTACATATATGTATATATTTTTCCTTTGGTTTACTTTTTATTTTTATTATTTAAGTTACATATTACATAGGTTGTAAAAAATGAAATGGTAGTTTATGTTTAGTTTTGTGTTCTATAATCTTAATTTAATTCATTTTAGGTGTGTAAGTACTTTAATTACTTTCTAGTCAATTTTATTCATAGTGTAACCTATTTTGAAATGAGAGTTACGTAGCATAATAACGCTATTTATGTAAATTAGTGATAATATGATTGTATTTCGTGAGAATTACATTTTAGTATATTTACCATTATTTCTTGAGTGCTCTAGAATTATTTTATTTATCTCGAATAGAACTTTATTATTATATTATAGAATAATAAAATTAACTTATTACTTTAAAATTTAGATATAAAAACTATAGTGAGAATAAATTGTAAGTGTTTATTAACATTTATTTACAAAATTTACAATTTGTATGTTGGTGTATCCTGCACTTTTGGAACTTGATTGTAAGTTATAATTAGTAATATATGGTTATAAAGGAATTACTTCGTTCTCTGAGACGTAGTATGTGCACTTCTTGCATTATTTTGGCCTATTTAAGTGAAAAGTAAGGACTTGGGTATTAAACTGAGCAGTTCCATTCTTAAACTACATATTGTTTGATATTCTTCCAATGAAAATATGGTATTAGAGTTAAATTTCATAACTCATTACTGTTATATGCTATTACATAACCATGTAAAATACTTTTAAAATAAAATGACTACAATTGCTACTGTTATGTATATGTATGTATGTATGTATTGCTGTCACAGTTAAATACCTTTGTCAGTTTCAAAACATAAATCTTATTTACTTTATGACTTATCTATCTCCTTATGACAAAAGGATGTGGTCATTTTTCACACGTGCTATGGTCCTTCGAGCCGGATCATGTACACGCGTCTTTAATTTCTAGCACTCAAAAGGCACTTATTATAAATAATATGGCACTTTTCGGATGCAAGTAAAACTTTGCACTTGTTGTATTTTAAATTGTATAATTTCTTTAGCATAAGAATGAGTAAAGCATTATTCTAAAATATTGTATTATCTACGTATCGAGTAAACTTGATACTAATTTAATGGTACTTAATGTTTCATCGTTTGCTAGTTATAATAATATGCATGTTATTCCAAAGATTCGTTTATTATTTTTAAAGTACAATAATTAAATTATGACGTTTTAAAAACTAATATGTCTATTATTTGCTACCCTATATCAACCCTTGTAATTGCTGAAAATATATATAATAATATATGCCACCGAACGATTCGGTCAAACAATATACACAATCTTAAAATTTGGAAACTTCATAACAGTTGACAATCTTAATTACATAAAATATTATACACATCGAAAAGGCATTGAGGATTAATATGTCAAGAATTATGTAGACAATATTTTCAGACCTTTCAGATATCAAGCATATCCAAATGTAATATTCTTAACTTTGGCAATAAGTGTTATATGAACATGTAGCATACATATATATTTTCGCAATACAAAAGGGTGTAACTCTTGAAATAAATATACAAGAACTATGCAGCTACTTCATACTCCTGATCTTCTTCCTTTCCTTGTACAGACTCTTTTGCTGAACTGTAACAAATGAAATCATTTTCCTTTTATATTCTTCATTAAAACACAAGCCAGTGTTCAGTGTTTCCCAACCTTTTTTAGGCCATGCCCCACCTTAAAATTTGTAAAATTTTTATGCCCCCCATACATAATTTTTAACCTTTAAAAATTGTCTTGTTCTATTAAGAAATATAAATGGACATAATTAAATTGCCCCCCTTACTATCAAATTGCCCCAATGTGGGGTGTGGGCCCCACGTTGGGAAACACTGGTCTAGATATTATGTTTTAGTCCCATGCAGGTCTAGAGAAACCGGACCTTGCCTCAAGAAGTTCTAAGTTGTATTTGTCACTAAATGATGTCGATAGTGAGTTACTATTCAGCCTTTAGTACAAAAACTCTTAGCAATTAGTCATAATAATATTACTCGAATTCAATGTTCTGAGTGGAAATTAAAATGAGCATTGTAACCACAAAGCCACTAGGTTGTCTCAATTATTATTTACTCACTGTATGGGTCAAAACGGATGAGTTCCAACTTGTCTCCCAGTCGTTCCCGGATTGCATTGAACTTGTGTCCGGACACAACACTTTCTAACAACACCATTATTCTTCTGTGAAACAGAATAATTTGTACACCAGAAATTATGAATTGATCTAAGCATTATTTTTACATCTATATTTAAAATTTTATTATTATTATTGTTATACCATCTCAAGACTTTCCGGCCGATACCTCTCGATGGGGAAGTCGAGAGACTCCTGTGCCAGTGCATATGTATAAAGAGAGAGATTATTGTAGATGGATGTTGGGTTTGTAAGGATTGCGATATTGGCACTCGGTGCTTTGTGCCTACCCGTTAGAGACCTGGCATGATAGTACACAAGCCCATAATACCATCATAAGATACAGCAAAACATATTAGCGATGTTTGTATGATTAAGGAACCCTAAACAGCAATAAGTTAGTGATGTGGCCAAATAGAACTAATTAGACCTGTATATTAGGAACAACGCTCGAGTGATACTTTAGTATTTCTGTATTTAAAAACATGCTAGGAGTTTTTAACGTTGGATATTCATTCATATATTGGCTTTTATTCTTAACCTACACTGAAGCCTGCAAATAACAGTAAACAAAGGGTTATTCATATGAAATTATTGGAAACTAGTTGACCCGGCAAACGTTGTTCTGCCATATAAGTTATAACAGTATTTCTCTTCTATATAATGGACGTTATTATACATAC